>PVJN01011405.1:0-22993 GCA_004026805.1 Lasiurus borealis
GATCAGGGGCCAGCAACCTGGGAGAGGGGACATGGGTTGTTGGCTGGTGGCCCTGCCTCTGATTGGAGTGTGGGGTGGGGGAGGCAATCGGGGGTGGAGTTAACTGGAGAAAGAGGCCAAGGGCCAATCAAGGTGATGGGGGCTCATTGGGGCTGGGGCCAGCCAGGGGGAAGGGTTGCAGGTGGTTGGCCAGCTGACCTCACCCCTTATGAAGGTGTGGGGGCAATCAGGAGTGGAGCCTGCTAGGGGGAGGGACTATGGGAGATTGGCCAGCTGGCCCCACTTCCTGATTGGCTAGTTCACTGGCCAGAGTGGGCATCATAGCAACTGGTCATTCTGGTCATTACAGTATTATGGTTGCTGGCTTTTTATTTATAGAGAAATCTAGAGGCCAAACCCATGAAATTCATGCATGAGTGGGATCCCTAAGCCTGACTGGCAATCAGGGCCTATATATGGGGTGACTGGTGAGGCATTTGGGAGGGGGGGGGCAATAGCACCTGCGTTGGCTGGCCTGGCACCATTTGCTCCCCAGCCCTGCCCCCCACTGCCGCTGCCAGTCACCTCCCTCTGTGGAGCGAACAGTGGGGAGATCAGGGAGTCCCTGCTAAAACCTGCCTTGGCAGGCCTGGGGCCTGTGGGATGCGGACAGCTCCTGCAGTGAGCATCTGCCCCCTGGTGGTCAGTTCATAGCAACTGGTTGTCCCGTTGGTCATTCGGCCAACTTCCGCTCTTCAGTTGATTTGCATATTAGGCTTTTATTATATAGGATACTTAATTTATTCTCCTTTTACATTTTCAGCTAGACACCTGAGTAGTGTTCTTCATTAGTTTTCAAAATGCATTGAGGATTATAGGCAAGATAAAAAATTAAAATATTAATATTTTCTCAATTTTAGGTTTGTGTCTCTTATAATTTTAACATTTGCTAGCCTCTCTCTTGCTTTTCCCCCTTGGCCTATGTTTATGGTGAACATCCTCAGGACTATAAAGGAGTATGAGATTATGAGAGTGAAAAAGATCTTTACCTCTGAGCAATTAAATGGGTGATCTAACACCGTGCAGTTATATAGGTGAATCCACATGCAGTAACTGGTTTATTTTATTTTCTAAATTAAATACGTATTTTACCAACTAAACCATTTAACAAAGCAATAAAGAAAAAATATTTAAACAGTATGTTAATGCAAGCCGAATCCAGCAGAAAAAAAAAAAAAAGACTTTTCCTCCCACTTTGGAAAAATTAGGCCAAATATTGAAATAGGTTGTTCTTCCAACATAGCTGCTACAAGACATTTTAAAACACAGTTAATTAAAGCAGGTGCAATGTAACAATGTGGTAGTTTAAAAATGTCAACAATGACTGTGTTGGGCAAAATGTTCAAGCTCAAATTCCGCCAAGGCCATTTTTCTTTATGTGAGAAAAGGTGTCCCTCTGTTCTGAACTAGACAGCATTTTGATGACTTCCTGGAGATGGTTGATGAAATAATGCCATTTCGTTTTCCTGACCATCATTGGCACATCAAGAGCTGAACTGAAAGTCAAGAGTTAAGAGAGATGTGGCTGTCAGCTGGGACCATATGACCACTGAGGTGTCTTCTACCTTCTGTTCAAATTGTTCTGAAAGAACATGGTGGTTCCTTCTTTTGTTTCATTTTTAAAGGTATTAATTAATATTTTTCTTAATAGTCTCATATGCTTGATCACAGAATGTGGATTTGCACTTTAAAAAGGGGGGGAGGGGTGATGTGGATAGAGTTTATTTTCTATACCTTTGAAAAAGAAAAGTCTGAGATTTAAATCTGTACATATACTTGCAAGTTGTCTAGAACCTATATAAGGGGTTGGTCATGATCATGCTTCAGAAAAATATTCATAAAATTTAGTTTAAAAATTCAATCAATCTATTATACTCAGTATAAAGGATTAAAATGAACTTTGGGAGCCAAATACTTCAAAGTGATTTTTTTTGCAAAGTTTTGTATCCATGTTTGAACCTAGTGAATTGTCTTCATTCAGATGCCCTCTTATGTAGTATCCCACTATGTTACTGTAAATAATTTCACTAGAATTTATTAAATTAAAATAAATATATGTGGTTCTTCCTGGAGTGAAATATGATGCTATTTTGAAGTTATGTAATCTCAAGGTCTATAGTTTTTAAATTGAAAAATAGCCCTTGTGTTTTTAAAATTTTAAATATAAAAATGAATTTTACTGTATTGCCTAATAGAATTCTGTTATTTCATCAAGATATGTTAACTGGCAAATATTTTACATTGTTTAAATGTCAAAATGCAACTATTATACCACACAAAGTGAAGTTAAATGTCTATTTTGTTTGTAAGACCTCAAAATATGAGCTCATTTGAAATTTTTGCTGAATTGGAGAGGCCAAATGTTGTAATGTAAAATGTTCTTTTGTGGGGAAAAAAAAAACCCTTTGTTTACTGCCCAGGTTCATTGTTTAAAATAATTTGATGATAGCAAATGAAAAATGATGTATTTGCAATAATGGTAAAAAAATAATAATTTCCCCTAGCCACCTAAGCAGAACCATATTCCTATTATGCTAATGTGGTTATTGTTTTCCATACTCTTTATCTGCCTTCACAAAAATTTCATGATATTGATTTAAATGTACAGATTTTAAAATCAGTCATATTGTTATTATCTCTGCCATGGCATATGTAAAAACCTGGCCTTCCTTAAACTCATCCTCACATACAAGACTGTTTTAATACATAATCAAAATACAGATATTGGTTTTGAAATATGGGGAGTCATTACCTGGTACTTTCTTGGTAATTAAGATCACAGATTTTATTTTTTGTTGTTTTTTAATATATTTTATTGATTTTTTACAGAGAGGAAGGGAAAGAGATAGAGAGTTAAGAACATCGATCAGCAGCCTCCTGCACACCTCCTACTGGGGATGTGCCCCCAACCAAGGTACATGCCTTTGACCAGATTTGAACCTGAGACCCTTCATTCCACAGGCCAATGCTCTATCCACTGAGCCAAACTGGTTAGGGCCAGGTTTTATTGTTTAACTTAAGTTGATTTCCTCTCGCGCTTATTATCCATATGGTTTTCACAAGTGGCATTGCATTGCCTATGGAAGCACCAATTTTCTTACAGTAAACCTTAAATAAATATTGGTAATTATTATAATCAGAAGACTGGCATAGCACACTCTTGCTTATAAATTCTTCCAAAGCCTTCAGATCTGAAATTCTAGTTAAACTTTAAAGTCCCTTCAAAGTTAATGAGATTTGGATCAAATAATCTAAAAATATGTTCATCAGGTAAGTATAGAACGAATAGTACTAGGAAGAGGAAGTAGAAAAGAATCTTTGGAAAAGAGGCTAAAGTCTAATTTCACTACACAGAGGAAAGTGCTCTCAGCTCTTCTGAAGTATAGGTTATTAGCAGACCTTTAAAAGGTCACAAGAATTAACCCATGTAAGAGAAAGCAAAGCAAAGCAAACAATACAGGGCAGCTAATGACCTTTCCAGCGGCCACTTGCCTACTGGCTAGAATAGACGAATGCTGCTGTCTCCTGACTCTCTCATCGACAATCTGCCTCCCCTCCATTTCATGTCAGTTGCCACTGCTTGACTGAATCTCCTAATCCATAATTCCATTCAATAGTCCATCCGCTGTGCTCCATCACTTGCATGGACAATTCAAGTTCTCTATCCCCGGTGTGCCAGATCCTTTATCAAGTGACTTCAAAAGTTGGCTTTGCAACAGCTCTCAACTTCTACCCTAAGATCCAGTTGAAATAAACCCTTTCATTAAAAAAATATCTCCTTGTGTTTCAAACCTTAACTTATTCACTAACCATCAAAAACATATAGAGCTAAGATGTGCATGACATTATGCTGGATCAGTACATAATTGCTTGCCTTCAGTGAGCAATACCTGAATATAGTCTGTCAGGTAGGGCAAAAGTTAGGTTTATAAAAATGAATGAATAATAATTCAAGAATAAATTCTTTTTGTGTATTCATAAGTATAAACTTACTTTTGCCCCACTCTATATTTAAAATGACAAATACATGAAGGTAATTTTTTTTCATTCCTAGAGAAAGTTCCCATGTTAAAAAAAAATTATTTTGCAAAATTTTGTCATTTGCAATTTAAACTTCTGTGTTAATAAAACTTAAATGGATGAGATTTGCAACAGTTTTGCAACATTGAGCCTATATTCCTTCAGTAATTCAGAATGTTCACTGAGAGTTGATTTTTTTAACATTCATAACTAAAATTTTGAGTATTTCTACATAAATCATACAATGTAGCAACAACTTCTTTATTGATATTTGACTAATTATAATATTACTAAAACTAGAGGACCAAGGCATGAAATTTGTGCATGGGGAGGTGGGGGTCTCTTCAGCCCAGCCTACAACATCTCCAATCTGGGACCCCTTTAGGTATGTCTGACATCCCTCTCACAATCTGGAACCACTGACTCCTAACTGCTCACCTGCCTGCCTGACTGATCACCCCTAAATGCCCCCTGCTTCTTGACTGGTCATCCCAACTGCCTCCACTCCCAGCCTAGTTGCCCCCAACTGCTCCCTGTCTGCCGGGTTGCCCCTAACTGCCCCCCACTGGCCTAGTTGCCCCTTACTGTCCCCCCTTGTTATCCTGGTTGCCCCCAACTTCTCCACCTGCCATGCTGGTCACTTTCCACCGGCCTGGTTGCCCCCCACTAACCCCCCACCCCATGTGCTGGCTGGTTGCCCCATGCAGCCTGCTGTTCAGTCCTTTGGCTGTCCCTCACTGACCCCCTGCTGGCCTAGTTGCCCCACGCAGTTGGTTTGGTCATCCATTCAATTGTGGTGGTCACTTAAGCTTTTATTATTAAAGAGCAGAAGAATAATATTATTAATTAAGTAATAAATTCCATTTAAAATATCCTTTCCTGGGCAACACTCACCACTCAATGTTAATATTATTAAGTATATTATTGAATTCATTTAATTCTCAAGACTGGGACATTACTCAATATCCAAAACTCTATAGTAGGTACTTTAAGTAATATATTATTCATTTAATCCATTTGTGAGTTTTTAAAAATTCCACAAAGCCTATTAAAAGAACCAAATATCAAAAGTACTTTTAGACAGAGTTAACTCCAAAGACATACAATCTGCATAGTCACAAGGTCCCTGAAGTCATGTTTCTTAGGTCTTGAAATGGCACTGAAATGAAGAACAGAGTTTTGAAACATTATGGACAATACTTTCAGTGAATATGTTCTTCTGGAATTCATTTTTTAACTTACCCTATTAAATTAAATAATAGCCTTCCACTTTAGGAGGGGCAGACAAAAACATATGTTGGGCAAAATCCAATCATGCTCATTAATTTTTCTATGGTTTATGGCTGCTTTTGTGCTAAAATGGCAGACATGAACAGTTGTGACAGTGACTATTTGGCTTGCAAAACCTAAAGTATTTATTCTATGTCCCTATACAGAAAAAGTTTGCTAGTCCTTCTACAATAGCATAAGAAATATTATTTTTTTCTGTGGTGGTATATTTTATAGCAAGAGTTTTATTTATTGTAGAACATCACAGATCTGGAGAAGTCTGCCTTAGGACTTACAGCAACACTGCTATTTCATGTTTGCACTGGGTTGAATAGGGTCCCACCCAAAAAAAATCCGTGCCCACCGAGAATCCTTCAATAAGAGTATCATGGATGAAATTTGGTTTTTCCCCAAAAGCGGTGTATTGATACCCTCATCTCCAATGTGTTGATATTAAATGGTGGGACCTTTGGTAAGATGATCATGTCATGAGTATAAAACTCTCATGATGGAATTTGTTCTGTTACTAAAAGCAAAACAAAAAACAAGCAAACAAACAAACAAAAACCTGTGGAATATTATCTTATCCCTTCTGCTAGGCAAGCACTCAGTGAAAAGTTGTCTGCCTGTAAACCAGGAAGCAGACTCTTGCCAGACACTGAATTAGCTGGTGCCTTGGACTTAACCAGCCTCCGGGGTTGTGAGAAATTAATATCTGTTTTTTCAACCACCCTGTCTGTTTTATTTTTGTTATAGCAGCCAAAACAGACTAAGACAGTTACCTTATGTGTGACTTGAGTCTTTGCAGCTGCAATAAATTAAGATGTAGTCATACTCAATTAGGGTGGCCACAAACCCCAGTATAATTGGTATCATGTAAGATGAAGGACATTTAAACTCAAGAGCATACACAGAGGAAAGATGATGTGAAGATAGACGGATATACAGGGAAGAAGGTCATGTGAGAAGAGAGGCAGGGGTTGAAGCAATGCCTCTATAGACCAAGTAATGACCAAGACTGACAGCAAATACTGAAAGCTGGACGAAGCCAGACAGGAATCTTGCCTAGAGCATGTGGCCTGGAAGAGACCTTGATTTTAGACCTCTAGTCTTCAGAACCTAGATACTTTCTGTTGTGGAAGGACACCCAGTTCTGTGCATTGTTACAACAGACTTAGGAAACAAGTAGAGTATTTTAAACCTTTCTTACAAAACGGTTAAAATACTCAAATAAATAATTTTTTTCTAACATTTTGCTGGTTTTAATTGGAAAACTAATAGTTATTAGTACTATAGCAAAAGACGTATACTCTGAATAGGTTTGTACTGTATGGCAATTTTACAATATATGTAAGTTCTATATTTCCTTTTTAATAAAAATAAGTTGCATTGCATTTTAATTATTAATTATAACTTAGTGGGTCAACAGAGTACTCCAAAGATAAAATGGGATATATCAATGTCTGTCTTAATATTCAGTGAATGGAAGACCAATAATTTTTATGAGTCTTAAGAACACATAAATTAACTTTATAATGAAAAGTGTAGCATAATTTCTTGCTTTGAGTACTTATCTCTGTTAATTTCACAACTATTAAACTCTATAAAGCAATTACTGCCAATCATTACAGCTCAAGAGCAATAACTGCTTTATTTTTTAATTAAAAGCATATTTAGGGCACTTCACTTCAAGTATTAACAAATATTTACTAATTTCTCACTCAGAATGGGAAAAAAAAAACTTATTTGTAATTTAGGAGGACAGCCTGGATATCTAAACTACTGGATATTTAGAAGAAAATAATTTTGACAGAGTATATCATCAAAGAAAGAACACGAGAGCATGAATAACTATGAGTACCTTAGTACCTAACCACCCAGCTACATTCCAGAACAATCTGCCTATTTCAAGGTTTTAAGGTACCATTGAGTGTGTGCCATCATATTTATCATGTAATTTGTAGATCCAAGTGCTGATTTCAGAACCCCAAACAACATTTATTAAATTTGCCAAGTGATTATATTTACTCATGATAATTTAAACGCTCCGCAGGGAAAATCAGCACAGGTGTGACTGTCAGCTCCATTTCTTCATCCACAGAGCCCTGCTGTATATAAATCACTCACTAGGAATTTTCTTTAGTTCTCCTAATTGCTTGGGGCAGCCTGTGCCAGTCTTTTCCCCTAATTTGATGTTTTCTGTTGTGCTTCATAGAAAACAAAATAGTTTGGAGAGGGGCCACTTAAAATGATAAGAACTGAAATACAAGCCCAGGCGTGTCTGGTTTAGACTCAGAGTCAACCTTGTAACATTGATACATATACCTATTTAGGTGGCATAAGCAATTCAAGGAACTCTAATGGACCAGCTCAGAGAGAGGAACATGATAAGAAGAAGAGCAAAATAAAACATGATTAATGCTTTTTAAAAAACATGATGAAGAATACTTTTAAAACAATGAGACTAAAAATAAAAGCAATCTTATAACTCTATTTTTTCCTCACTTTAGGACTTTATAATTACATTCACTTGTATTCTATTTATTTTCACAGAATCAGGTATGAAAGCACATTCTAGAGTTATTGAGCTTTCTGGAGTTCATAAAACACGTTGTGTTTTTCCTGCTAACCTTACTTTTATTTTATTCCTTTTAACTATAACTTTGTTGATTTCAGAAAGGGGGAGGGAGAGAGAGAGATCAGTTGCCTCCCACATGCTCCCTACTAGGGATCAAGCACATCAACCAGAGCATGTGTCCTGGCCTGAAATCAAACCTGGGACCCTTCAGTCTGAAGGCTGATGCTCTATTCACTGAGCCATATCAGCGAGGGCCTTTCCTTATCTTTAAACATTCTGTTTCATTGAACGAACTTGCATGGAAGCAGATTTACCTTATGCTTTCAGACATGTTCCAGTCTCTGATAGGTGTATTTAAAATAAATGATTTACTAGATGAATATTTCTTTTAATACATTTAAAATGCTGAAAAGATGACCACTCATTTTTTTTTGCAATGTAATCTTTTTGCTTTCCATGCCACAATTAAATAAGAATTATTTAATGAATTCAGGTTGTTGTATTTGAACTGCATATACAAAAATGTTTTAACGTCTTTAAAGAAACAGAAGTCAATATATTTTGCAGAAGTTTTACTCAAAGAAACATAACAGAAGAGACCGTTTGCTTCTGGAAAGTTCAATTACCATAGAAAGTAAAATGCTGTTACTGCAAAAACAGGTTCGCAGAACAAGGCAAGTGAGTGCATATTCTGAAATCTAGCTAGCACCTGCAAGAGTGAGAGAGAACTTTTGATTCCATTTCTCTCTCTCTCTCTCTTAGCAATATTGTGGGCATTGTACAAAATTAAGTGAGGAAAGCAACATTGATTGATGGAAGGCAAACACCTGTTTAATAAAATCATTTTTTTTACTGTCTCCATTTGCATTTTTAGCGGATGATAATTAGACTACTGGGCAGCATTTGCCAGAAGAGGCACATGCACAGAGCAAAGGCTAAAAATACCTTTTATTATTACTGGAGTAGCTATAAAAGCTACCAGGCCAATGTGAGAAAGATACTCTTCTATTAATGCAAATGTGTTTGTGCCTGAGATTTTGGAGATTGTCAAATCTGTTGAGAACCTGATTAAATCTAAGAACTCCTTCACCTGAAAAGTACATACAGATACAAATTTACATGTTGTTTTAGAAAGACATGGGCTTTTTAAAAAAATAAATAAATATTTTTATTGATTTTGGAGAGGAAAGGAGAGGAAGACAGAAACATCAATGATGAAAACGAATAATTGATTGGCTGCCTCCTGCACGCCCCCTGCTGGGGATGGAGAACACCACGGGGCATGGGCCCTGACTCAAAACTGAACTGTGACTTCCTGGTTCATAGGTTGATGCTTAACCAATGAGCCATGCCTGTCAGGCTTGGATGGACCTCTTAAAACCCTCTTGGAGAGTAGATAGAATCCAAGTAAAGATTCCTCATTCAAAAAGGTATATCATTAGCAAAGCAATTTATTATTGTATCCCTAGTTTACTGATAATCTCTTATCCAGGTTTCACTTTTCCTGAGCCTTCAAAATAATTTTCTGCCATGATAATTCCTTTTGAGATGATTAGAATGTGGCCATAACACATTTCTTTCTACTTCCAATTGGCACTAAAAAGGACAATGAATGTATACTATTAAATATCATTCCCCAATGTTATTTGATGGCTATTTTTTATAACTTTCCTTCTGCATATGCCATAACTTTCTTAGCCATTATATCAGTGTTCAGCATCGAGGAATTCAGCAATTATTTTAATAAATAATTATACAAATCTATGATTGTTCCTTTAATGCAAATTCATAAGGCTGGAATCACTTCGTTTAAAAGTTTGCATGTGTTAAAATTATTGATGCATATTACTAAATGACTCTCCACAAAACAGAAACAATCTATACTCCCAGAAATGTTTTAAGATAAATACTAAGCAGTCTTTCAATATATCATCAATAACTTAATACATTGTTTTAACCTTGAAAAAACAATAAATAAAAATATAATTGACTGTTACCATCTTATGAAAGACACTAGAGACCCGGTGCATAAAATGTGTGCATGAAGGGTGTCCCTCAGCCCACCTGTACCCTTTACAATCTGGGACCCCTTGGGAGATGTCTGATTGCCAGTTTAGGTCCAATCCACTGGCAGTCGGACATTCCCCTCACAATCTGGGATTGGTGGCTCCTAACCCCTGCCAGCCTGATCTCACCCCAACTACCCTCCCTTGCTAACCTGGTTTCCCCCAACTGCCTTCCCCTGCTGGCCTGATCATCCCCAACTATCATTCCCTGTCTGCCTGATTGCCCACAATTACCCTCCCCTGCTGGCCATCTTTTAGTGACCATTTTGTGGTGGCCATCTTGTGACAATGTCATGTGACACCACCTAGGCTTTTATTATATAGGATTATTAGGGATCCAAAATAATAAACCAGGTCATATATTTTGTAATAATTAAAGGGCTAATGAAAATATAGTTTTATATGATTAATTTTTTAAGACATTTGCCAAGGCAAAAATTACCTGCTAAAGTCAAATAAGCAAGAAAGACTTTATTCAAGGTTACAAGTGAGAATGACCATAACTCAGTCTGATCTCAGATCCAATGAAACAAGAGGCAATGGATTTCTAAGCACTAGGGTAAATCAGAAAAAAAAAAGTACTGGGAGACAGGAGGTGGGAGGTGGATCAATGGGGTGTGTGGAGAGATGGAGTTATTCTTGGGTTTGCAAATATTTTTATCTGGGATTAGCTGTGTTTGCCAGTGATTTAAACTCCACAGCAACGCAGAGGTAGGGTTGCAGTCTCTATAACTTTCATTTCATAGCGATAGTCCCCAAGTCCTTTAGGAAGGCATTCCCAGGTAAAGGCCTATAAGAAAAAGATTGACTTTAAAGGGTCAGAGGGCCGAAACTGGTTTGACTCAGTGGATAGAGCGTTGGCCTGCAGACTGAAGGGTCCCAGGTTTGATTCCAGTCAAGGGCATGTATCTTGGTTGCAGGCACATCCCCAGTATGGGGCGTGCAGGAGGCGGCTGATTGATGTCTCTCTCTCATCTATGTTTCTAACTATCTATATCTCTCTCTTCCTCTCTATAAAAAATCAATAAAATATATTTAAAAAAGAAAAAAAAAGGTCAGAGGAAGAAGTTAGAATTACAAGTTTTCTGATATAAATTCTCTAGGAAATGAGACATAGTGGGGAAGGAGAGGGTTACAATCAGAAGAAAAAAAAAACTTGTCTAAAGTTTAGTCAAGCTTAAGATCCTGGTGATCACTTTCCCTAATAATGTTTAAAGGAGCAATCCTTTTTCAAAATTAAGCCAATCTAGTGAAGCATTGAGCTTTCCAGTGGAGGAATGTGCCAGGTTCTTAAAATTGGATTAAGAAAGGATGTAAAACCGCTTCCTTGGGTGACACTTTCATCTGGAAGGCTCGGTGGCAGGATGCTGAAAAACCAAACTGCTTGCTAAGTCTTTCATTGTGCGCACCTCATTGAGTGATCACTGGGCCTGGGGACTCAGGTGTCTAAACATAGCGGGACATCCATCAGGGAGGAGGACAGAAGCCTTTCCTCAGCTGGGTTCTGACGTTCAGAGGCTTCTCTGTGACAAGCGAGGCTTAGTTCAGAAAGCATCTGTGACGCTTTATACAGGCGGGATCTGAATGTCCAGACGGACTGTAGTTAACATCCCCTGTCCAGGATGTCTCTGAGCTCTTCACTTCATGCTAGGCATTTGAAGATATGTGGGTCGTTTTTAAATGAGCATGTCTCCCCAATCCTTTTCTTGTGTAGCATGCTATCCATCAGAGGAGGTAAGATGTGCCTAGGACTAAGTGCACTCAAGAAGCGTGTGTCCTACAGACACTGTATGTAGACATGTCTTTGTTTACAACTTCAACATATGTGGGAACTTCTTTCTATGTCCTTCCTGGTTCAGGGTTCCCGGGTCAGGGTTCGGGTTCTGAAGGAGGCCGCACACAAACAAAATGAGAGACTAGAAAACATTAATTTGGTGATATTGGGGGGCCAGGCAGGAGCCTTCCTCTAGTGGAAAGGACTGCCACTTGCTCTGGCCCTTTTCTCCCTTTTATTAAGGCTTTGGGACACACCCCTAGCCTTTAGGCAGGAAATAACAAAAACAGAAATTAACATGAAACAAACAGGTAGAGGCTGCTTCAGCTAACAAAGTTTTCATCTAAACAGTGAGTGATTAGATCTGACCTTTCAGAGCAGTTAAGGTTGACCAGCCGTCTGGCCTCCTGTTTACATCCATTTAGTGAGAACAATGTTTGGTTTCCGACAAACATATTTTTCTTATTTCCTGCCTTCTCTTTTATTTTTAACTCGTGAACTTTCCTTTCATTTTTCAGGGTCCGTCACTTAGTTTCATAGTAATTGCTTCTCTGGTCTATTCTATTGCTCCTCTCCTCAAGGGAACGCATGCTGTTGTCTCTTCATATATTTTTGTCCTTTCCTGTAGTTAATTCCCTCAGCTCTAGTGCCTGTTCACTCTCAAGGTGAACTTTCTACATTCAGGGTATTTACTCTTTATTATAAAGTGTCACCACACAAGTGTTTAACTTTTCTGGGTTACGCCAGGCACCTCTATTGTGCTTTATGAGGTAAGTGTGTTATGCCCTTTGGCAAAAGTGCATGCTTTCTTCCTCTCCAAAGACGATGGCTGCCAATTAAAAACAAAACCAAACAAAAAGGCACTGTAAAATATTTATTGCATGTGGTCTATTTTGAAATATGCAAAGGATAAGATTCTGGTATCATGCTTTGTTTCATGTTTTGTTATTTTCCTTATTAACTTACGATAACATTGGTAAGGAATGTATACCTCTTTTTTTAAAATATATATTTTATTGATTTTTTTATAGAGAGGAAGGGAGAGAGAGAGAGAGTTAGAAATATCGATGAGAGAGAGACATCAATCAGCCGCCTCCTGCACGTCCCCTACTGGGGATGTGCCCGCAACCAAGGTACATGCCCTTGACCGGAATCGAACCAGGGACCTTCCAGTCCACAGGCCGATGCTCTATCCACTGAGCCAAACTGGTTTCGGCATACTTCTTAATGTCAACTTATCCAGGCATAATTGCCACCACAGATATGTGTCAGTCCTTCTGTTATCAATGTTCGTCGGTCAACATTATAATTCATTATAATTCATGCAGGATGAAACTACGTTATTACGAATATAAAGCCCACCTAAAATAATGTGCAATTTGCTGGATTGTGTGAGACATCACGGGTTCCTCAGGGGAGACTTGATCCGTGTCCAGAAAGGATGAGAAAGTGAATCTGGAGAGAGAGAGTCAAGCCAAGACTAGTCAGCCCGCGTCTCCCTGTGCAGAGCTGACAAAATTGGCTGTCACCGCGCTGAGCATAAGCCTGGCTAAAGGGGGACCATGCAGTATGCGATGGAGGGGACTTGTTTCCTGCCAAGTGGAAAAAATGTTCCCAGCTCCCGCCACATATAAAGGCAAGAGCCGAGTTAAAAAATAATGCCTGTCAAATCTCTAAAGCTTTCATCTTGTGTGGGTTTTAGAAAAGAACAGAATCTCTAGGTGTAAGGATGATTAATGAGAGAAGTCTGAGCACCGAAATACAGAGGAGAAGAAGGTGAGCGGCATATGTGTGCTTAACTGGAGTATTATGGAAGAACTGGAAAATGTCAAATATTGAGCAGGTACAAGATCTATTCTGTTTTCCCTGACAGCTATTAATATGACATCTCTTAAGGAATAAAAGAAAGATAGAAGAAAGGTATACAATTTATAAATAAGATTGGTGACGAACACGTTAGAAGAAAACACGTTAGCAGTATGTATTAGAAGTTTTCCTACCTTCCTAAAAATATAAATATAAAATATAAGATAACAATTATTATTTCTATCATAAATTCTTCCCTCAGCTTTCAACTAAGAATAAGAAACTTGAGGAAACAAGTAAGAAAAACACATAATTGTGTGAAAATAACTATCCAGTCTACAATTGGTTTGTTAACTACTTTTTATTCAATCTGAATATAAAAATATTTCATTCCATTGAATCTCTACAGTTCACATATTAAGCATTACTCTCATTCATTTCCATCTGCCCTGATCCTCTCTGATCTGAGAGGATGAATCATGAGAGATGAAGAGCAATGGGAAATGCACATTAGGTTTGGATCCAAACTGGTGCACTTCCATTTTTATGAGAACATGTGTTCCCTAAATTTATCCTTTGTTTTTTTTGTTATCCTCGTCTTTCCTGTACTATTTTTTAAAATCCAATCAAACAGAAGTGAATGTAGCTAAATGTCAAGCAATTTTAAATTCCGATAAATGACCTAAATGTATAAACACTTATTAATATATATATATATATTTTTTTTCTTCCTAGCATCTTTCTGTTATGACTGCATATAAAACTTTGAAGTGGCAGTTTATTTTTAAAATTCCAAATCAAATGTATTTCCTGCTGCAACATCATGGGTAACTGTATCCACTTTTAATAGAAAAATGGTTTGACTTAATATACAACCAGCTACTGTTGGAAATAGAGTAAAGCTGTATGCAAAAAGCTGTGAACAAACACGCCCGATGAATTTAAGAATGAAAATGCACCCACGGAGAAGTAGGAAAACTGCAACTACGCAGGCAGCTCAGCGCTGATTTCCTTCCTGTCCCAAACAATCTGGATGATTTTAAAATCTCTGTCGCAAATGGGAACACAATTATGAGGCGGAGAAAAGATAGGAAATAATTAGACAAGCACATCTGCTAGTGTACTGCAACACACAGCACCTCGAAGAAGTTAAAAGGAACTGAGACCAATGTGCGGTATTATGGCTGAAAGGAAATAGACGATAACTGGAATAAGAGAGTGGGTGGTATGTTAAATACTTAGAGGCAGGCACAGCATGTATATTTAATTTTGAAAATATTAACTGTGACAAATATGTGGAAATCTGAAATAGAATGCATCATTACATTAACTAATAGGAATACATTTTTTGAGATTCATTTTCTCTATAAAAGATGTAACTAGTTAAAATGCTTCTAGTTTTATACTGATTGGTGCAGAAATTCCCTTTGAATCATATCTGGAATGTAGATGGGTGACATGGAAAATAGTGAAACAATATCATTGATTGAATTTTAAGAGAAGTATGTAGTAAAAAAGTCATTTTATGGAGAGTGAATTCCAGGCAAAGAAGAATAAATTTATATCAGCAATCAGAAAGGAGTGGGTGAGTGGATATTGGAAAAATTGAGTCACTGGCCTAATTGCTGGATTTTTAGTGAAGGACATTAATAATTAAACTGTGTTCTGTTATCCTAAATCCGAATAACACGATGCTAACAAAATGCTAAATTTATACAACTAAACTTCTTTTGGTTTATTTAAAAAACTAATTCATTGAGGTATTATTAGTATGTATAAAGCTTTACATATTTAATGTATATAAGTTGATGATAAGTATAACCCCAAGAAGCCATCAGCACCATAAATCCATAAACATATTCATCACTTTATACTATTTACTTCCATCACCTTTATTATTTCTTACATGTGTGTAATAAAAACACTTGCTATAATATTTGCCCTCCTAACACATTTTATAGCATAAAATGTTGTTAGCTATAGGAAATATGCTATATATTAGATCTCCAGAATTTGTCATATAAATTGAAACTTTGTACCATTTAACCATCATCTGCAGCCATTGGCAACCACCATTCTATTCTCTGCGTCTGAGTTGAAATAATTTAGATTCTACATATGATATGATCATATAATATTGGCATGTCTGTGTCTGGCTTATTTCATGTAGCATGACATATTGCAGGTAAAATGAAATTGTTCTTCTCACCCTCTTCAGTGTGTCCGTTCTTACACTTTGGGCTGGAGCCTCTCAGCAGGATCCATAGGTTGCTATAAAAGCTTTCTGTTCTGTGGGTGGTTGTGAAAATCGGTGTTTCTGCCAGGGTAAAATGCTAGAAGCTCATATAACTCCATCTCGCTAACCACACGCCTCCTAAACTTCCTTTTATTGATTCCTTATACATTAAATAATTTTCTGGTAAAAATTTCGATCCTCATGTATCTTTAGAGAGAGAGAGGGAGAGAGAGAGAGAGAAAGAGAGAGAGAGAGAGAGAGAGAGAGAGAGCACTTTTGTCAATTTCTGGTGAATATCTTAGTTTCTATGGCAATTAACTTTGTTTAACAGGTTTAAATGTCAAGGTCAGTATTAGTCAATGTTAGTTTGCCCCTAAGAAAAACTGAAAGATGATCAGGCATCTGGGCAAGAAATGCTGACATTTAGGATCTCCTAGTAATAAAAAAAATTAAAGAAATGCTTCCTGTGTTTTGATAGTTGGGCATTCACAGCTCCTCTTTTGCAAAATTTAATCCTACCTTCCAGGATTTTGGAGCTATAGATTCAGTGAAAAGCTGCATCTATGTGCATAAATATTAAATATAAAGCCAATAGTTTTTGTCATGATCAGATTTCTAATTAAATGAAATTTACAAATATGGCACATGCTGTAAAAGCAAATATTTTCCCAAACCCCTAAATTTGAATTCATAGTTTGCCTTTTTTTGAAAAATCAAACTGGTCTCATTTCATAAATTTTATTATAGGTATGCAGTGTTGTTGTTTTTTTTTTTTATATATATTCCTAGCATCATAACTCAGGATGCTAATTACTATGGTGGACATTTGTGTCATTAGAATGGCTTATAGCTTAATAGATTGTTATAAAATTGGGTTTTATCCCCTTAAGTTCCAAAATCTGTATGGTCCTGCTAAGTGAAAATGTAGATACCATTGTACCTAACCTGAGGAAATGAATCAATGGCCATCCGAAGTCCTGGCTTCATTTGTGCTTTATATTTCTGAGGGCATGGCTTTAGCATGGTTCATAGGCTATGTCAGACTAATTGTGAAATATTTGGCTGAAAGGTGATTTGGATGTCCCTGATTAAACAACATTTGTATGTATATAATCAACAATTTTTAATTATAGTTTTGTCTATAGCCTCTCATTAATTCAGATTGACTTTTGAGTGCAAACATGTCTATGTGCCATGTTATTAAAGCTATTCTCTTCCATTTACTCTGCATAGCAGAATATTATATTGATTAAAAGTTATTAGCTTTTGTGCATATTTTAGTAATGCAAGATACACTTCTATGAAAGTTTATTTATAAATAAATATTCCAGATAGCCATTCTTTTAAAAACATTTTTATATCTTTTTTATTGATTTCAGAGAGAGGAAGGGAAAAGGATAGAGGCATAGAAACATCAATGATGAAAGAGAATCATTGATCAGCTGCCTCCTGTATGCTCCTTACTGGGGATCAAGCCCCACACTTAAGCATGTGCCCTGAACCTCCTGGTAAATGGGTTGACACTCAACCTCTGAGCAACAGTAGCAGTGAATCTCACAGGTTTTAAAGTGTAATATTCTGCCTCGCTGGTTTTCTCAGTAGTTAGAGCCTTTGCCTGTGGACTGATCCTGAAATTAATAAAAATATATTTTTAAAAATAAAGTGTAATATTCTTTTATTTATGCCTATAGAATGGTAATGATTATTCTGATACTCATATTTCCTATAAAGTATCAGTATCTGTACTCTGGTTATATTCAGTGAAAATCCATATGTATATTAGTGTATATGTCTGTCTATCATATTGCTTTTATAATTTCAAAGTAGAGGAGAGTAAACATGTAGTTTATTTGATATCTGCCTAACTCATGTAAGAATACCCATGAAGACATCACGTCTTTGATATCCCCTCATTGGGGAATTACTCTTTCCTCATTTCAAACTTGAGATGATAATGTCAGAGAAGATTATAGTATCTGCTTTCATGTGTCAATTTTTGATCCAAATAATATATGCATAACTGCAGTTAATCAGCAAAAGTGTATCTCTCAGATTTTTTTTTTTTTGCAAAGGATTTGGATAATGTATATCTGATGGTAAAGGTGGGAAGAATGAGTCCATATTTGTGAGTACCTACAAAGTCTTGTGTACTTTTTTATTTTCTATACTTATAAAACCTCCCTTTTCAGCTTAGTTCAAATTAGACTTCTGAGCTCTCAGCTGTAATCAGAGGTATAAAATTACTAATATTCAATCAAACAGTATCTATCCTACATAATAAAAGCCTAATATGCCAGGTATCCAGTTATCTGGTTGGCTGTTTAACGAATCACAGCATAATATACTAATGGTATGCAAAGGCTGCTCAACCACTTGCTATGACATGCACTGACCATCAGGGGACAGACAGTCTGACTGGTAGGTTAGCTTGCTGCTGGGGTCTGGCCAATCAGGGCTGAGTGAGACAGGTCCGACAGCAGCTCTCCCATGGTCCTTCCCCAAGTTGGCCAATCTTCCACATCCCTCCCTGGTGCCAATCATGCATTGGTGAGGGCCTGGACTAAACCCTCTCACAATCTGGGACCGCTTGTGTGATGTTAGAGAGCCAGTTTTGGCCCAATCCTTCAAGCCATGCCAAGGATTTTGTGCATGGATTTGTGCACCAGGCTCTAGTATAAATATAAAAGCCTAAGGAACTGAATGACCAATGACTGGTTGACCAGTCATTATGATGTGCACTGACCATCAGGGGACAGATGCACAATGCCGGAGCTGCCCCCTGGTGATCTGTACACTACCACAGCCAACCTCCCGTGGCTGGCCAATCTTCTGCAGCCCCTCCCTGCCAAACCCTCCACCAACTAACCTCCCACAGACCCTCCCCATGACCAATCTCCCACATCCTGATAAGCCCCAATCACCAACCAGGCAAGGAACTTCACCCATGCTCAAATTCGTGCACCAGGCCTCTAGAAAATAAAAATAAAAATTATGATCACAAAAATGTGGCCCTTGTCTTCTCAAATGTATTTCTCTGAAGCTAGATTGATATATGAAATAAAATCGGTCAACTCAAAATGATACCATTTACCACAGATGATTTTTCATTTCTTCTTGGCTTTTGCAAGTGTTAAAAATATCCACACTGGAGATGTTACCTTTTTAACATGGCTTTTAGTCTTGATAGATATCTGGAATTGGGGTGTGGAGGAAGGACATGGGCAAACTAAACATAGTTTGGTTCAAAAAAGAGACTTTAATATTTTGAGGCCCACCCTCAATGTAACAACTGAATATTATAATGAAAAATAATAAACTGTATTAAAGATATGGAATAACATAACAATCATTGTGCCAATCACAAAGACTAAAAAAGTTGAGAAAATTCCCAAAAGTTCCATAGAGTTAATTGTCTTCATCTTGGTTTTCTTTCTTCCTTCTTCTCTTTTTCTTCTTCTTCTCCTTCTTCTCCTCCTCCTCCTTCTTCTTCTCCTTCTTCTTTTTCTTTCTTCTTTTTTATCCACACAGAAGGATATATTTTTCCATTGACTTTTTTTTTTCTTTTAGAGAGAGGGTAGAAGAGGGGTTGAGGGAGAGCAAGAGTAAGAGGAACATCCATGTGAAAGAGACATATCCATTGGTTGCCCTTGATTAAAAATTGAACCCATGACCCTGAGATGGGCAGACTGATGCTCTAACCATTTAGCGTGCCAGCCAGGGCTTCTTGGTCTTTAATAAGATCAAGTGCATAGTTCAATAGGAAAATATACATAGGGAATTATTGAGAGGCCAACTGTTTCAGGATAGCACCACCTTTTTCCTAGGATCCTTTTGCATTCTCACAAGACTTCACAGGACTTCAGATTATGCACTCCCTAGGTCTGAGACAGATAGGATTTCAGGAAAGCTCAGGCAGATACTTGTAGCAGGATATTTCAGACATAGCTAGTTACATACGCCATGCTATGCAGACCATCTAATTGCACATCCCCCAACAATGTAGAACACACTGTTACCAATTTTAAGTAGTAGGGTATGAATCACATGTCATCCATATATGTTCAATGGTCAGTACATCACTTGCAGTACATCTCTAGAGATAAGTATCAAGCTCTTCCAGTCTGGCTATCTGATTATCCCATCTTAGCCATGAACTAAAATATGTGAAAATATGTATGAAAGAAATTTAAAAGCAATGGCAAATCTATATTAATTTGAGAAAGAATGCAGAGATAACCAGGTTATACTTGATGTCAGTAAAGACAATTCTCAAGGATTGACACTGGTTTTTCTTCCTTTCTTTTTCTTTTGACTGGTCCTCCTCCCCTCCCCATCATATTTTAAGTCTGATCCCTTTTCAGTGATTTTATGTGAGTGGTATAAGATAGAGATTTAATTTTTTTTTTCCTGTATGTGGTTACACATTTTTCCCAGCATCATTTGTTGAACAGCTTCATTTTTTGTCCTTTTGGTGTTTTGGCTTCCTTTTCAAATATTAATTGATCATCTATGTAACTTTAATTTTTAATTCACACAAGGTTTTAAATCAATATAAAATGTAAAATAAGATTCATCTTATTTTGTTTCTTATTATATTTCCCTTTATGCACATTGATAATGACTACTTTGATACTTTTAGACATCAAGAAATTACAAGATTTTTAATGCCTAATGTTTAATATATTCTTAATTTTTAAAACAAAAATTCAAGTTATAGTATTATAGAGAAATTGAACAAGTTTGTAGTTGTAATGCAATTCCTAATGGATAAGTAATTGGTTGGGACAATTGAAAACAACAATAAAAATACTTTTGATGTGATCACATATTTTTTTAGTTGTCCCATAATAAAGATAATAAAATATTTGTGAAAGAAAAAGAGAGCCCTTGGGTACTGGATTATTAAATCGGTAGCTTAATTTCATTTCTATAAGCTGTCTCATGTGTTTTTATATTGTCTTGGATGATGGCAATACTAATGAAGTCGTGGTAGAAGTATTTCCTCACAAATGTCAAAAGGATAGTATAGAAAGAAGGCACATTTAACATCATGATATTTTCTGCCTTAAAGATAATTACATTTTATTCTCATGAAATACTCAATTTTATATGACATGGTTAAGAAATGAAGTTTTTCTATGGTCTTGTGTAATTTCTTCCTTACCTATTGGTCCTTTAACAAACAAGAACACAGTGTGGAAATGATTGATAGGACACTGTCAGGCACTCTGTGGGTCTTATTGGATATGTACAGTACTTGGGGTATACTAAGAACTGATTATCAATAATTGCTATTGGAGAGCCATGCCCTACTTTCACACTTAAATGAAAGCTTACCTTACTAGGGTCCTATGTAACTTGCAAAAACTAATTAGAAATGGGAATATATCTCACATTTAGGCTAAAACTTAAGTAGAGGAACAAGACAAATATAAAATAAATGTTTCAAAGTTTGTAATTATTTTTCAACAAGTAGACTCTTACTGACACCTATATTAACTATAGCCTTTATTTTGTAGGGAATCTCATAAACATCTTTCTTAAAAACAAAACAAAACAAAGCATTTTATAAATATATTTGTAAGTATCTATTATAAAATTAGGAGGTTGAGAGTTTCTCCTGCCCTGATAGAATTGGTTTTCATATTATACATATTGTTAAATAATAGCTATTATTTTCAGCTGACACTTCACATGATCTATGTCAACATTTTAGAAAAAAAAAAACAAATTCCCTGTCATAAAATAATCACCATATAAATAAATAGTATTATTAGCCATTTGTAATATATAAAATAAGCTTATTTTTATTTTTTTAAGTCAAGATGATAAACAGATGTCAGTTACTAAGCACACTTCTATATCAGCAGCTGTAACTGATCTCCTCATAAGCATTAGAATCCAGGTTCTATTAACTATCCCAATTGGCAGGTGAAGAAATAATTTATCCAAAGTCACACTGTTACAATTCATACCCTAGGTCAGTTTGACAAAAAAAAAAAGTCTGTACTTTTACAGCATGCTGAAATACCTCTTATAACCACATCTTTTATATTTTTTTTCCATAGGCAATCTAATATAAAATATCTCATAAGGAACCTAAATTATGTAGAGTTCAATTATGTATTTAAAAATCATTACTGGAAAAAATATATTTTTAGAAGTTTTTATTTCTTTCTATAAAAGGTTGCAATTATTATTATGGATATTATTTAGTCCCTTTGGGAATAGGAGGACATTAGTTATGTGATTTTTAGGTTTAATTTATCTTTATTACGTTAGTATTGCCCACGGGGGGGAAAATGCATTTATCTATCAAGTCATTGTATTGAGAGGGCATTCCTGGAGAAAAGAGATCATAACTTATTAATTTTTCTTTATTTCCCTCTGAGGGCTAGCTTAGAGTCTATCAAGTTATTTTCAATAAATGGTTAAATTGATTGTTTTAAAGAAAGTAAAGGCTGGGTAGGAGACCTGCAATAAGTACCTGGCATTTGTTTTTAGAATGAGCAGATCTACCTGTTTGGGCAAAGAGAAGGCAGTGGGCTTGAGTTGTCTGAAATTTCCAAATACGGAATTCCTCATCTCATTCTTTTTAGAATATTAGTCTTAGGAGAGCCTTGTTGACACAATAAGGAAGGCGGATTGCTGCAGGGTGTGCCTCTCTGGGGAGGACTCACAATAGCCATTAACCTGCGTGCTCTGAGAACCGCTTTCACACATTTGGGTCAGCCCCGCGTTGCCTGTACTTTACCTGCGGCACAAACTCCTCTTTCACGCTGTGGGAGATAAGATTAATTACTACGCAAAGACTTTCAGTAAAAAAAAAAGGTTTTACTTACCAATCGTATTTATTTATCATCATAACTTAACTTTTATATGTTAGTCATATCCGCTTATCATCACAAAGTGAATAATTACTAGCTGAGTGAGTAAAGATTTGTCTTTCAGACCTTGCTTTTGTTGGACAGCAATGTCATGATTTATTTTTCACTTGGAATTACAGGACAAGATATTATTGACTAAGTGCCTTAGTCATATTATCAGTGATGGTCAATAATATTCCAACTATTAAATTGAAAAATGCACCCATACATATATGAGTTATCCTCCACAAAAATGTATAAACTTTGAGTGATTTTTAAGTCAGTGATTATTAACATACAGCTCATTTTCAAGATTTAAAAGAATCTACAGAAATGAGT
>PVJN01011405.1:23093-54311 GCA_004026805.1 Lasiurus borealis
AGAGAGAGAGAGAGAGAGAGAGAGAGAGAGAGAGAGAGAGAGAGAGAGAGAGAAACATAATTGATTGCCATCACCTGCCTTCTGTATGTCCCACACTGGGGATCAAGCTCCCAACTCAGGCCTGGGGACTGAGTCTCCAACTTGGACTTTGGGTTTGAGCCCCCAACTTGGGCTGTCCTGGGCAGGTGCCCTGATTGAAAATCAAACCATAACCTCCTGTTTCACAGGTCAACACTCAGTCACTGAGCCATGCCAACTGGGCTTCATATTTATTTTTATTTTCTAGTAAATTATACAGACTTCCATTGTGGAATTAGCACATCTGAATTGTTTTCTGATGAACAACATTGATAGACAGTTTACCACCTTACTTTCCAATAATGAGCTCTGTAGCCCCATAGTAACACTTTACTAAAGTGGCTTTACTACTGTCATTAGTTTGGAGGCAGAATTTTGATAGCATTGTGACATGTTATTGAGATTTTCTAAATAGTAGCATTTTTCTACCAGACAATTTTTAATTTACATATTTTTACAATTCAAAAATTGTTAAAATGTCATAAACAGCCTATCTAATAAAAGAGTAATATGCAAATTGACTCTTACTCCAACACACAATATGGCTGCCCCTATGTGGTCAAAGATGGCTGCCCCCATGTGGACACAAGATGGCCATCAAAAATGGCCAGCAGGGGAGGGAAGTTGGGAGGGACTAGGCCTGTAAGGGATGGCAGTTGGGGGTGATCAAGCCTGCAGGGGAGGGGTTATGGGTGACCAGACTGGCAGAGGAGGGAAGTTGGGGGAGACTGAGCTTGCAGGGAAGAGCAGTTGAGGGGGGGGACCCAGGGAAGAGCAGTTGAGGGGGGGGGACCCAGGCCTCTAGGGAAGAGCAGTTGTGGGGAACCAGGCTTGCAGGGGAGGGCAGTTAGGGATAACCAGGCCTGCAAGAGAGAGCAGTTAGTGGTGACCAGGACTGCAAGGGAGGGCAGTTAGGGGCAAACAGGTTGGCAAGGCAGTGGTTAGGGGGTGATCAGGTGGGCAGGCAGAAGCAGTTAGGGGCAATCAGGAAGGCAAGCAGGTGAGCAGTTAGGAGCCAGCAATCCTGGATTGTGAGAGGGATGTCTCAGATTGGAGAAGGTGCAGGCTGGGCTGAGGGACACAAACCCCTGTGCACAAATTTTGTTCACTGGGCCTCTAGTCTTCATTATATATAAAAGAATGAAAAGAAACTATTGTACATTCCTGTTTATCAAGAAACTTTGAAAGAAAGCAACACTGGTGATCACTAGCCATTGTTTTCCCATCACACTGTACAAAGAAATGCGATTGCAAGTTAACTTTTTCATTTGCAAACCTTTTTCTTTTTTAATCAGCCCTTCAAAACAAGACTCTGACATATAGTAACAATTATAAAGAACACTGCTATGATGTGGACTTAGCATTCAAATCCTTACAAAGTCATTATACTTAGGGAATAGGGATGATGAAGCTGAACCAACCGGAGCAGTTCTTTGTGGAACCGGTGATGTACTTTTCCTTATCCACTCATAAACTCTCTTCCGGTTCTGTTCACAGCCACTCTTCTGCCGGGATTAGCCTCTTCTATTGCACCGGCCACTGCTCTCACAGCTATAAAACTCGAGTCCTTCACATTTGGAGCTCACTCCAGAGCACATGACTTATCTGGTCAAGCTTATGCTTCCATAAATCATTAGTCATTTTCAGTTTGTAACTCCTTGCTGGATCTAAATTCGCTTAAACAATTCGACTACACAGAACTGCCAATTTAATACCATCCTTTGTCTTACGGGCATTCAAGGCCATCCTTGCCTAACTTTATGATCTGTGCATACATTTTTAAAATCCCTCTAAATTACAGCCCTACCCAACATATTTCACCTAGAAACATCTCTCTAGACTGTGACATTCTTCTTTACTATTCTTTGAGTAAGACATTGGCAGATCTGATGAACCAGAATTTATTGGGCATGAATTCTATCCAGACTTGGCTGAGCAAGGATATCAGATCATTATAGTGAACACAGAACTGGGGAAACACACTTTAAAATGGAAGGTGAGGTGCTGGAATAAAAATACATAAAAGAGTAGAGAAATGTTAACTTGACACTGGGAATGGATCAGAGATGGCACAAGGAATGTCTTTAAAAATAGCTATGCTTTAGCACTGTATTAAAAGATTATTTTATATATATATATTTTTTTTTTCAGATAGGCAGGATGGGCCAGAGTTTTCAGATATGACAGACAATTCAGGTTAGAAGGAATAAAAATAATTATTAGTTGGATAGTGTAAGATCATAATGAGTCAAAGAAGCAGAGGGAGATTAAGTGAGGGAGTCAAGATGAGGCAAGAGCATGGAGGACATGTTGGGAAGTTTTGAGATTTTTACTTCAGGAAGCAAGAGTCGTTAGTATGTTTTAATCAGTAGAGAACATGGAAAAATGTTCCTTGTATAATATGTAGGCAGTTGGTGAGTGAACAGAAATTACTTCAGCATCTACTCCTTACTTTCAGGGACTAATTTTGAAACATCAATTTTTTTGTTTGTTTGTTTGTTTTGTTCTGCAAAGAGCATGCTGTGTAACAGAGTCATCCCAATAGTATCTAAATGGTAGTACTTCTGCAGATTCTCAGTATGTGATGGTGGCCTGTAGATGATTAATGGCAGGAAATTTTCTTAATACTAGCTTCCATGTATTGAGCATTAGCGATGAGCTAGAATCTGCTATAAATGCTCTTTTTGCATTAACTAATTTAACCCTGAAAATAATACAATGAGGAAGATAGGATGGTTACCTATATTTGACAAATGTTGAAACTAAGACCTAACGGTTAAGGTTAAGTAACCTGTACAGATTCACAAACTAGTAAGTAAAGAAATGTGGCAGGATTTTAAGAGGTCAAGCTCTTAAGCACTACACAGACTAAACTTCCAATGTTCTAATACATCTATAGACTAAACTAAAATTATTGATATCGGTTTCTTTCAACTTGCAGAGAATGGGATGTTCTTTTCCACCTTTTTTTCAAAACCAATTTGTGCATCATTTGTGGTTCAAATCAAGTGCCAGCTTTTTAAAAAAGTGTCTTTGGCACTGGCTTCTGAAAAATCACAATGAAGTTCTGCTGCTTCTGCAGATTGCAGCACTTTTCTTTGTAATATTCTTTCTATACTTGTGTATTGCAATAGTTATGCTATGTATTAAATAAAACTAGGAGCCCAGTGCATGAATTCGTGCGTGGGTGGGGTCCCTCAGCCTGGCCAGTGATCAGACTGGCTGGGAGAGGGACCATAGGAGACTGGCTGTCTACGGGAGATTGGCTATGGGAACTCACTGACACCAGGGGTCAGTGTGCGTCATAGCTACTGGCTGGTCGTCCAGTCCTAACAGTAGCTTGGGCTTTTATATATAAGATTATTCTGTACCTTTTATATCTTTGCTACTGTAGTAGATTCTAGCTTCTGTGGGAGTTAGTATTAAATGGGAGGTTTATTTTTCTCTGTCATGGGAATGTAAGTCCCATATTTTACCTTATGGTCCCTTTAGTAGAAAAACTTAAGTGCACTAATAAATGTGTATATAATACATGTTGTTGAATAAATACAGTCAAATCCTAGGGGTAGCCTGGGATAAAGGAATAACCATATGGTGGCCTTGGATTGACTTGGAATAGATAATGTTGCTTCTCCCTCCCAGACTTTTATAGGAGAAATGCACAGCATATAATTATAGGTACTTGGCTGTGGCCATCGTATTATAAAATAATGATTTGTTTCTGGATATAATTCCTATTTGTAGGAGAAACTTTATGGCGCATGAATTAATTCAGTTCTTTTTTCATATTATGGTGAATAATGAGGTACTATCTGGTATTGAAACCATTTCCAACAGAGATTTTAAAGCCAGTCAGGCATGTATACTCTACCATCTACCACAATTGCTTCATTGTTTTATCAGACCTATGCAAATTACTGTAATTTACTATAAAATTTTACTAGGAAATATCTCCTTAAGAGAGCTCACAGACTATAGAGAAAGGAGTACACAGAGTTTATATTTCATTTACGTACCCACAGAGAAAAAAATAATTTTGAAAAATTATTTATTGATTGAAGTATCACATGTGTTTCCTTCCCCCCCCCCCCACGCATTGAACTCTTCCTGGCCACTCCCACCTCTCAGCACATGCCCTCAACCCCCTAGAGACTATGTGCATTGGTTACGCTTATATGCATACAATTCCTTTGGTTGATCTCTTAACCACCCCTCTTCCCTGCCTTCCCTCTGAGGTTTGACAGACAGCTTGATGCGTCTCTGTCTCTGGATCTATTTTTGTTCATCAGTTTATATTATTCATTATATTCCACAAATGAGTGAGATCATCTGGTATTTATCTTTGTCAGACTGGCTTATTTCACTTAGCATAATGCTCTCCAGGTCCCTCCATGCTTTTGCAAATGGTAAAAGTTCCTTCTTTTTTTACAGCAGCGTAGTATTCCATTGTGTAGATGTACCACTGTTTTTTAACTATTACATTTTTTAAAAATGTATTTTATTGATTTTTTACAGAGAAGAAGGGAGAGGGATAGAAAGTGAGAAACATCGATGAGAGAGAGATATCGATCAGCCGCCTCCTGCACGCCCCCTACTGGAGTTGTGCCTGCAAGCAAGGTACATGCCCTTGACCGGAATCGAACCTGGGACCTTTCAGTCCGCAGACTGATGCTCTATCCACTGAGCCAAACCAGTCTCGGCTGTACCACTGTTTTTTAATCCACTCATCTGCTGATGGGCACTTAGGCTATTTCCACATCTTAGCTATTGTAAGTTGCTGCTATAAACATAGGGATGCATATGTCCTTTCTTATTGGCATTTCTGATTTCTTGGGATATATTCCTAGGAGTGGGATCACTGGGTCAAATGGGAGCTCCATTTTTAGTTTTTGAGGAAACTCCATACTGTTCTCCACAATGGTGCACCAGTCTGCATTCCCACCAGCAGTGCAAGAGGGTTCCATTTTCTCCCCATCCTCACCAGCACCTGCAATTTGTTGATTTATTGATGACAGCCATTCTGACAGGTGTGAGATGGTATCACATTGTAATTTTAATTGGCATCTCTTGGATGAGTAGAGACTTTGAGCAGGTTTTCATATGTGTCTTGGCTTTCTGTATGTCCTCTTTCAAAAAGTTTTTATCTAGGTCCTTTGCCTATTTTTTGATTGGATTGTTTATCTTCCTTTTGTTAAGCTATGTGAGTTCCCTGTAATCTCATCAGAGATAACATTGGCAAATATGCTCTCCCATGCAGTGGACTTCCTTGTTGTTTTGTTGACAGTTATTATTATTTTGTTTTTTGCTCTGCAGAAGTTTTTATGCTTAGTTATTAAAGACTAACAGCTTCTAATAATAATCTGGTTAGGGGATTAACTTATTTTACCTAAATATTTTCAACAATAGGTGAATCAGTCTTTGTGATCATGTCTGTAAGCACGGTGTGATGAAGGGGAAAAGGCAGGCTGCCTTAGGTTAAAGAGAACTTTGTCCCAGCTGCATTAGCAATTAGGACTTAGATTTAATGAAAGAAAAATAAAAATGCAAAACAATTTAAAGTCCCTGCTACTACACATACCAAATATAGGGTATGCCCCAAAAATATATACACACTTTAACAGCTGATAACTCAACTGATGTTTCTTTCTTTTCAGATTTAACCAATTGTAATTAATAATTATTCAAAATGTGCATACATTTTTGGACAACCTATATACATAAATCATTCATTAAATACAACTTTATAACCTTATAATAAAAAATAGTCAATACTATCTCTCTGCTACCTGTGCTACAACATAGGTTAAATGATGAATAACATCTGGCATTTTTTTACTAAATTTGTCTAAAAAATAGTGAGAAAATGAAGTTTGATGTGTTGAAATAAAGGATAATAGGCAAAAGTTTCATCACAAATGAAAGAAGGCATGATACAAATACATTAAATTGATCATGACTCTTATTCATCTATTCAACATGAATTTTAGGCAACTACAATGTTATCAGACACTCTGCAAAGTCTTGTGACAAGTGAAAAAATAAGACATGCTGATGACAATCAGTGCTCCCATTGGAAGCTAGGTAATACAAATGAAGACATTCAGAACTAAAAGAAATAAATTTGAGTCCTCCATCAATTTTACAAGTGATAGGATATGAGACTTTGATAAGTAGTTACTTGTATATCTTTAGAAAAAAATCTTTCTTGAGTGATATTAATCCCTTCATCACCCATTTAAAGCATCTACAGTATTAAGAAATAATGTGATACATTTTGTTGACATATACAACTTGTAAAAGTTTGAAGCAAGTGGTGAATTATTCACATGGGAAGAAATGTAAAAATTTCTAGAAGTAGGGTATCTCAGCTCAGCTGTGAAAGATGATTGGTAATTAGAAAGAAGAGAGGAAGAGGAAATTCCACAGTAAGGGATCAATATGAATAAAGGCACAGAGATTGTCCTGAAAGTTCATGTCATGGTCAATGTGATAGAATCACAGGGTATGGGGATGAAAGCAGCTATAAATGATATTGGAAAGGAGTTTGGGTCCAAATCATGGAGAGCTTTATATGACATGGAAGTAATTTTGAGCTTTTTTTGTAGATAAAAGTAAGCCTAATAAGATTTTTTGAAATCAATGTAACATTTATTAACTACTTTCTGTGGACCAAGGTCATAAGATTAACACATAAATATAAGGGTAGATACTACTGCAACTAATAATAGTATCAGGAAATTGGTTGTGATATTATGGGATACTATCCTGAATTTCTGAACTAGTATGCCAATTTCTTTCTAGATCTGGACTTAATCATACAGAATATAATGGTTATGGCATTGCTCAGCACATTTATATGTAAGGACTCAGACAGTGTATATTTTAGGCTTTGAGGGCCAGAAATTCTCTGTCATTACTAGTCTTTTATTGTAATGCAAAAGAAGTCACAGTCAATATGTAAATAAGTGGGTGTAGTTTATATCAATAAAATTTTATTTATAAGAATAATCGGAAGGTTTTATTTGGCCTATAGGTCATACTATACTGATTCCTAATTTAATCAAATGAGAAGATGCACTGGAATTTTTCATCACCCCATGTTATAAAAAGGCCTACCACAATGCATGCCTCAGTAGATTTCAGGAAATCTCAAAAACCATCTGCATTTCTGATACTATTGTTAGTTTAGGGATGTGAGACCACCCTTCCATTCAATAATTCACAAGAACTAACAGAACACATTGAAAGCTGTTATATTCACATGAATATTTTTGTTTTGTTGATTTTGCTTGTGTGTGTGTGTGTGTGTGTGTGTGTCTGTGTGTGTGTTTGTGTTTACAGCAAAAGCACTTAAACTGACATTTGCCAAAGACAGAGTCACCTGTGGCAGAGACCAGAAGAGTTCTAAGTGTAAAGCTTCCTGTTGTCTTCTCTGAATGGAATAATAGACAGCACTAACTCTTCCCAGTCCTGATATGCAGAGCGTTGTCATTGATCTCAGGGAAGCTCGCCTGACTCGATGTCCAAGGTTTTGTGTTTGTGTGAAATTTTTAATTGATTTTTAGAGTGAGAAGAGGGGGAAAAGAAAGAGAGAGGGATTCAAAGAGAGAGACAGAGAGACAGAGAGAGAGGCAGTGGGGGGTGGAGGTAGGGGGAGAGAAACATCCATTGGTTGCTGCATGCATGTACTTTCATGGGGAATTGAACCATTGACCCACAACCCTTTGGAGCACAGAGTGACACTCCAACCAACTTAACCACAGGCTGATGTCCAGAATTTTGATTGAAGCGAAGTAATATATACATGATTGACTGCTCACATAATTGATTTTAACTTCCAGGATTTCCAGAGGTTGAGCTGATACTGTGGGACCCCAAAAGCCCCAAATAAGTCATATTACTATGATTTATGCCCCAAGACTTGTTATCAAAAAATATAGTTTTATCAGGCAAGATATTTTAAGAGTTTAGAGATCACCTACAAGGAGTATAGAGCAAAGGACAGACCTCTCCTTGGAAAAGGTTAAATTCTTTACAACACACTAACTTTATTAGCTTCCTAGATCTGCCATAACAAAGTTCCACAAACCAGGTGACTTAGAACAACATAAATTTATTTTGCATAGTTCTGGAGGCCAGAAATTGAAGATTAACATGTTGACAGGGCCATGCTCTCTCTGAGGGGACTAGGGGATAACTGATTCCATGACCCTCTTCTAGATACTCTTCTCTTCAGTCATTCTTTGGTTGGCAGATGGACATGTTCTCCCTGTCTCCCTTCACTTCATCTTTCTCTGTGCATGCCTGTGTGTTCAAACCTCCCCTTTCTGTAAGCACACCAGACATGTTGCATTAGAGCCAATCCTGGTAAACTCTACAAGGACCCTGTTTCTAAATAAGATCATATTCTGAGATAATAGGAATTAGAATTCCAACATTTTTTTTTAAAACATGATTCATTTGATTTGAGAGAGAGGAAGAGAGAAGGAGACAAACATTAATGATGAGAGCAAATCATCAATTAGGTGCCTCATGCACACCCCCTACTGGGGATCAAGTGGCATTTGCCCTACCAGGAATCAATTGTGACCTCCTGGCTCATTGCCTGATGCTCAACTATTGAGCCACACTGGCCAAGGTCAACATATTTTTTGAGGGGACACGATTCAACCCATAGTAACCTCATCATTTTGTTGTCAGGGTTACATGAATTAATATACATAAAACAGAAAACAATTTATCATTGAGATTTTAGAATTAGAACAAAACCAAGTGTACTTGAAGCCTTAATTATATTAGTTTGTTAGGGAATTGGGTGGAACACAAATCAATATAATAGAAGTTCATGGCTTGATGAAATAAATGATAATAAGTGCCTCAATTTTTGAAGATGCTATAAGTGCTTTGGAAATATATGGATAATAATATGAATAAGGAGAGTATGTCACAGATGACACTAACTTAAAGCCAAATTGTCTTACTGTGGCGCTTCCTTCTTCAGTTATATGGACATTCACACACTTTTGTTGCAATGCTCTGTGTGGTTGCTTATTCAGGATAGAATGTGCCATAAGCATCAGGAACCACCCCAGTCCCTTGTATATGACTGTCACTAAAGTTGACTTTTTTGAATCACTAATGGATTGCATTAATGACAGTCATAAAACTGGATATGAGAGACCAGTCATTTTCCTTTTGTAGATGAGGAGTTAAAAAAAAAAAAAAAGGAATTCATTGCTCTAGCAAAAGGTTTTAAGGAAAATCATAGAAAAGTCAAAACATGTCCTAGCACAACATGGAGGTGGGTAGATTTTTGTAGAAAAAGTCATAAGAAATCATGACATATAAAGAAAAAATGTTATCTACCTTTCAGGTCTTTGAATTTTTAAAATCTTATTTGACAAATGCTGAAATGTAGACTGCAGGACTTAAGGAATTTACTCATGTTTATTCCAATAGTTGAAGGTCCCAGGATAATGTGCTTAGTATCAAATAAAATAATTTTATAACTGATAAAAATGTATGCAAATTCAGTTTGTTTTTTTGCTTTGTGTTATTCGACCTCCTATTAAATTTTGACCATATGCTGTCTTTGCATGGGTTATAATAATCATTTTTAATTGAGTAGTGTGGAGCAAGGTTTTCCTGCTGACATTTATTTTTCAGGCTATAACTTTAAAATTAAGACAACTAACCCAAATCATTTAATACTTACTAATTATATAGTATCTGAAAATCATTATGTAAAACTATTTAATGAGATAATCAGAGAAAAAAATAGTCAATCACTTGTGTGAAAAAATTTATAAATTTATGAACTCTGAATGCATAATAATCTGGCCATATATAACATACTCAAAGTAGATATGAATTCATGCATGGATAGGATCCAGCCAGCCTGGATAGGGAGAGGGGACATGGCTGGTTGGCTGGTCTGCCTGCTGGTCAAGCTCTTATTTGAGGGGACAATTTGCATATTAGCCTTTTATTATACAGGCTATCCATTGAGTGGCCAGATTATTATGTGTTCAGAGATCATAATAATCTGGCCACTCAGTGTGTGTGTGGGGGGGAGGTGTGTATAATACTCTAAGTAGAACAAGAGAACAACCACATACTTTTTAATATGTTCCAATATCCTTCAAGATCACATGATCCTGGACATTATTCTACCCTCATAAACAAAATAGGCAAACTTCTTAAACCTAGATTTGAAACCACAATACCTGGTACTTTTCTCAGTCTCCAATGATAGTGATCAATTCAATATTCTAACAAGACAAAAAATAATACAGGTATTTTTATTGTTGTACAATGAATAATATACATATGGTAGAGTCAAATGAGACATATTTCAAGAAGAAAAGAATAAAAGGACTAGCTTTGCAGACTGCAAGGGGACATACAATTTTTGGTGCAGTTAGCATATTGATTTTCTGCCTTATTTTCTCACCTAAAAGTAGAGGAGTCTGATTACATGATATCTCAAGCAAAAGCCTGCAAAGTCAAACTGAGGTGGAGATACTGCTGTGAATAGTCTTTCTAGGAGATACACAAGCAGAAATAATTTTTAGAAAATTAGTTGTTAGATATCTTACTGCCTATTTTTTTATTTTTAAAAACCGTGGTCTCTTGGCTCTCCTTCCCAATATTTCTTTGTAAAATAACCTGTCTCCTCTCATTTGACAAAATTAAGTCAACTTTCCCATCTGAATCATATTAGAGAGCCATCCTAGCATTGAAAAAACCTTGAGGACTCATGAAAATTTGAGTGTCTTGCTGAATGGAAGGTCTGCTAGGAGCCAAACAAAATATATTGCAGGGTCAGTGCCTTATTTCACCCCAATAATATACGATGAGCAATTTCCCATGAACTCTATCTAGTACTCTATCATAGATATACTTTCAGAAAACGTGAAATGGCTGTCATGGGAGCATACATTAACAGGTTCTTTCGAAGTAAAAAAAAAAACACAAATCATACATTTCCTGACTTGCAGTTTGATTTGGTTGATTGAAGAATTAGTTTTTCTGCCCTAAACAGTTTTGCTCAGTGGACAGAGTATTGGCCTGTGTTCTGAAAGGTCCCAAGTTCAATTCCAGCCAAGGTCACATGCCTGGGTTGTGGACTCAATCCCCAGTAGGAAGTATACAGGAGGCAACTGACCAATTATTCTCTCTCAGCATTGATATTTCGCTCCCTCTCCCTTACTATCTGAAATCAATAAAAATATATTTTAAAAATAATTGTTTTTTTCTAATTATGATAGAGTCATTATTTTTATAAAGAGAATTGGATAAATCTGCAACTCTAAAATTTGATGAAAACATATGTAAAGTGCATAAAAGTGTAGATTATACTTTTTACAATATCTAAACTTATGAAAATATTTAGATTTCAATTTAAAATATACTACAACTACATATTTTTCCAAATTCAATTTTAGGAGGACATAAACAAAAATGTTTGAAAATATTAGTTCCTGCTAATATTAATGCAAATGTTGTATCATGCAAAGGACATACTAATATCATTTACATTGAAAAGAAGTTATAAATGTAGCAAACGTTTGAACCCTAAAACTCTGCTTTGTCTCTTTCAATGCATCTGATCCTTTTCCAAGTGAGGAACCACGGTGAAATATTCATTTTCTGGGTATCTTTATTTTAGATATTTATATTTTCCTTTACTAAAAGATGAAAACTAGCTTTTAAAGTCAGCATGGTAATGAGCACAGTCACGGTTCAGAAGGCAAGGCTAGCCCACTTGTGATTTACAATAAAGTGGGTCAAGAATAATAATCAGCCTGCACCAATGTGGCTCAGCAGTTGAGCATCAATCCATAAACCAAAAAGTCACTAGTTCACATCCTGGTTGCTAGTTTGATCCCCTTTAGGGGATGTACAGGAGGCAGCAAGTCGATGATGTTTCTCTCTCATAGATGTTTTTATTTCTCTATTCCTCTACCTTCTTCTCTCTCTAAAAATCAATATATAACATCTTTTAAAAAAGAATAACAGCTGAGACTGGTTTGGCTCAGTGGATAGAGTGTGGGCTTGCAGACTGAAAGGTCCCAGGTTCGGTTCCAGTTGGGGGCATGTACCTTGCTTGCAGGCACATCTCCACTGTGGGGTGTGCAGGAGGTGGCTGATCGATGTCTCTCTCTCATTGATGTTTCTGACCTTCTATCCCTCTCCCTTCCTCTCTATAAAAAATCAATAAAATATATTTATAAAAAAAATAACAATCAAACATCAGTCAGAAATGTGTCTTTGGGGAGAGGGAAAATGATTCAAAAGTTTTTGTGAAATAAAACTAAGACCAATCCACCTATTCAGAGACCCAATCTAAACCAACCCTTCTATTTCCTTCTGCAATTCATAATACAATGTGGACTTAGAGTAGTAATGATTATAAAAACTAGAGCACAGTGCATGAAATTTGTGCACTGGGGGGTGTCCCTGAGCCCAGCCTGCACTCTCTCCAATCTGGGATCCCTTGGAGGATGTCCAACTGGACTGCCAGTTACAGGGATTGGGCCTAAATCAGATATCTCTCTCACAATCCAGGACTGCTGGCTCCCAACCACTCACCTGCCTGTCAGCCTGATCACCCCCTAACTACTCCCTTGCCAGTCTGATCAATGCCTAACTATTTCCCTCTTGGTATGATTGGCCCCAACTGCCCTCCCCTGCAGGCCTGGCTAGCCCAATCACCCCCAACGTCCTCCCCTGCCAGTCTGATCAATGTCTACCTGCTTCCCTGCGGGCATGATCGGCCCCAACTGCCCTCTCCTGCAGGCCTGGTCCCCCCTACCTACCCTCCTCTGCTGTCCTGATGGCCCACAACTCTTCTCCCCTGTTGGCCATCTTGTGGTGGCCATCTTTGATCACATGGGAGTGGCCATCTTGTACGAGGGAATGAAGGTCAATTTGCACATTACCTCTTTATTATATAGGACATCTCTGAAAGATTTTGAACTGTCACGCGGGCAATATTTACAAAGAAGAGGTTGCTACTCAGGTGAACTCATCTAACATATACGAGAGCCTTCCTGTAAACAACCTACCAAGAGAGATACACGGACATGCAAATATTTGCAAGGGAATTTATTGCATTCTCTATGGGAAAACAGATTAAAGTGGAGGGAAATGTGCATAAGCCTCTCAACAGTGAAAAATATTAACTAAAAAACAAAGCCATCAAAAACCGCATCCCCAAGAAGGTGGAGGGTGATTACAGGTTCCCAGAGCTTCACAGTGAGTCAAATAAATTTCACTCTGTTATTTAGTTGCTGAGAACGAACTCTTTCTAGATGATCCAGAAATATTTCCTTCCCTTTTTAAATGTTACCTGCGCTTTATTTATTCGAAGCAGCTGCTGGGAAGCAATGAAATTTGGAGGCAAGTTGACAAGAATGGATTTTATTAACCACAAATTTATTTGCATCTACCGGCACAGCAGACTCACAGGGGAAGCAAGTGAAGTGGAAAAGCTTGAACAAAAGAAGTGTGTGCACAGGTCACCTGGTTTGGAGAGAGTTCATTTCTACGTAGGAAACTCGGCTTTGTCATTCAGTTTCGTGCTAATATAATTATTCCGCTTGATTCTGAGATTTCCAGTCAGACAGATAATCTAAGTGAGCTGGTTATTTCTCTGATTACTCTGAAAGACAGCCCGCTGCTTGCGGTCATCAATTGGGCTACATTTTCTTAAATCCACATGCGCATGCAATATCCAACCAACACTGGCGCAGGTCTGTACACGTTTGATCATTTCAGGACAACGGACAATATTCCGTCACCTCGCTAAAACGGATGTAATTGCTAAACAAGAATCCAAGGGACCGAACTTCATTTTAATCACAAACAAGCTGCAAGGCAATTTTCAATTACAGCACGCGTTCTCCTCTCCTCCAGCTGCGTGTCCCTGCTGATTCCTGAAATCGAGTGGAAGCTGCCCCAGATTTGGAAGAAATGTACCTACTGAAGCTTGCCTCTGTCAGTTGATGAAGTATCTGTGATTAGAACCTGAGTCAGTTGGCCTCGATCACATGCATTTCCCCACCCCGAATATTTCAGGACGTGACGATGGAGCGAGAAGATGGTCCGAGGGATGCTCTAGCCACAGGAGTGTTCCTAATTAGGCTGCTGGTGTGGCACGCACTCACCTCTTCCACTGCAACATCAAAAGGGAACGTGGGAACTAAGCCCCAGAAAAAGCAATCTGTGGGGCATTAAACAATCAGATCAATAATGCATTGTGTTTTCCAAAGTCCCAGCTCTTAAAGAAGTTTGCTATGTGAAGCCCAGAGTTTATATCACAAGATAATTGTCTTACTACAAAGCCAGAGTGTGGGGAAGTCGAAACGGAGTCCTTAACTTCGGAGGGTGTGAAGAGAATCTGGCTCTGCAGGGAAATCAAACACTGGATCATTTAAAGAAACAATGCGAATGGAACATAGAAAAAGGGAAAAAAATTGTATTTCAACTTGTAGGATTGCTTTGTTCATTTATTTTTGTTTTGGTTTGGTTTGTTTGCCTTTACTAACCTAATTACTATTTTTTCTGTCACTTCTTCAACTGCCCTTTTGTTTTTTCAATAACCCACGCTAAATATGTAACTGAAGCTTAGTGTATGAAAAAATGTACTACTTTTGCTAAGTACTGATCCATACAAAAATACAAATATAGGGAGATCTCAATAGATGGTCATAAGATCAAGAATATCCAGATAAGACAAAATATTCAAAAGACATCAAATAGTAAAGAAAAATGACATTTGATTATTCCAAGTCAAATTTGTACAACTTTCTAAACAAAGAAGAGGGAGTATTCTAGGAATGAGGGAATAACAGAAAAACTCAAAAGAAAAAAACAAAACAGCAATTTTGGAATTATAAATAATAATCTTGGGATTTATTTTGAACTGAGAATTTAGGTCAATGTAACATTGTGAAAGACTTGATCCACTTGGCAATGAAAGCCATGGGAAAGGGTTCACAAGAACACTGCATTAAAAAAAAAAAACAACACAGATTTGAGAAAATTAATGGGAATGCAGTACCCTATATAATAAAATGATTATATACAATTGACCAAATGACAGAAAACCGGTCACTATGATGCATACTGACCACCAGGGGCCAGACGCTCAATGCAAGAGCTGCCCCCTGGTGGTCAGTGCGCTCCCACAGGAGGAGCTCTGCTCAACCAGAGCTGGGTGATCACAGTGGTAGTGGTGGGAGCCTCTTCCACCTCCGTTGCAGGTGGGAGGTACGAAGCAAGGTGTCCCGGAGTGCGAGAGCCCTGGACTGCGAGAGGGATGTCTGACTGTTAGCTTAGGCCCAGGCCCAAGCCAGCAGGCAGACATCCCCCAAGCGGTCCCGTATGGAGAGAGGGCACAGGCCGGGCTAAGGGAAACACCCCCTCCAGTGCACAAATTTCATGTACCCGACCTCTAGTCTGAATATAAAACAGGAATTAGAAATGGGAACAAGGAAATCACAGAAGAAAATTTTGCTAAAATTTAGTTATTTAATGGCTGACGTAGGTTTTGACTATAAGACTCAAAGGCTACTGTTGGTGTTGACTGTGAGAACTGATAAAAGCTGAAACTAGGAAAGTGTATAAAGAAATAATTAACTGGAACAATAGGTGATGGGTTGAAAAACAATGAAATTCAATTAGGTATAGCATTGACTGAAATTTAAAAATCAAAAACCTGAATTATTTCCATTGTGATAAATTGTTTTGGGTAAAGATTATGTTTGGGGGATTAAATAAAAACATTTAAAAATTTACTTCACAAATCATGAATTTGTGGATGCCAACAAAACAAAACAAAACAAAACACACACAAAAAAACAGTTTAACTATTTCTCCTATTACCTAACTTTCTCTGTTGTTTCTATACTCATTAATACACCATCACCACAAACAATAACGATTTAAGAGCTACCTCTAAAAACACTGATAGCAACATTGTGTGACAATATACGTTTTCTAAGTATCGAAGCCAATTCACCTAACTTTGCAGAAATGCTACAGATGTTTGTGAATTTTGATTTACAGCATATTTTCTGGTCTTAAATTGACCCTCAATCTTGTTGCACAATGTCTGTGTTGTAGAACTTTATCCTAATTTCCCATATGACTCTGAATCCTATCCCTTTCAAATCATGCACTTGCGCCATAAAGTTTTTAAATCTCATTCTTTATTGCATGTCTATTTCTTAATCACTACTTCTAATCTTATCTGATACTAGAGGCCCAGCACACAATCAAATCGTGAGCAGTTAAGGTTGGTAGGTTTAGCGACAATCAGGGTCATGTCCACGACCAAGCATTGCTCCTCCTCTTCCGTCCCTGCCCCTCTAAGCTCCATGCTCACAGCCCCACCCTGCGAGGCTCCTTGAATTCAGCTGCCCGTGCCCTGCAATGCTCCTCAGCCTTCGCTGCCCTCCGAGGCTCCTCCACCTGAGCCACCCACACCCTGCAACCCTCCTCCACCTGAGCCACCCACACCCTGCACACTCCTCCACCTGAGCCACCCACACCCTGCACACTCCTCCACCTGAGCCACCCACACCCTGCACACTCCTCCACCTGAGCCACCCCGCAGAACTCCACACTAATAGCCCCTGACCACAAGTCGCCTTGACCTCAGCCGCTGCCACCATGCTCCTCCACCTCCCTGCCCAGCAAAGCTCCATGCTCACAGCCACGGCCCTGCCCCTCCACCTCGCCTCCACCACCCCATGAGGCTCCGCCTAACAGCCCCACCCCAGGAGGCTCCTCTGCCTCAGCAGCCCTGCAAGGCTCCATGCTCATCTCATACTCTCTGATCCTATGAAGTTTGCGGGCCTCTGCGGCCCTGCCCTGCCACGCTGTGAGAACCACACCAGTCCTTCCGTCATTTGGGCCCACAGCTCCCCCTCCCAATGCCATGCTGCAGGTAGCGGGGGCTCACAGCTCCAGCTCCCTCAGCTCCCTGCCCTGCTGTTTGGTTGTCTGTCCAGTCATTTTGGTTGTGACAGCACTTGGCTTTTTATATACTAGGATTGGGTTGTATTGTGATCCCCTTATATAAGGAATTACACTTTTAAAGATAAATATGTGGCCGAGACCGGTTTGGCTCAGTGGATAGAGCGTTGGCCTGCGGACTGAAAGGTCCCAGGTTCGATTCCAGTTGGAAGCATGTACCTTGCTTGCAAGCACATCTCCAGTGGGGAGCGTACAGGAGGCGGCTGATCGATGTCTCTCTCTCATTGATGTTTCTGACTTTCTTCCCTCTCCCTTCCTCTCTGTGAGAAATCAATAAAATATATATTTAAAAATAAATAAATAAATAAATATGTGGATGTCAACACACACACACACACACACACACATACAGATTGAGAAATACGACTATCTCATATGTTTCTGTGAGTCTATGTGCACTTAAAATTAAAATGGGATGACTCAGAAAAAAAACAGAAAACAAAAAATCAAAACAAAAGAAAGTGAATAAATCACAGATTCCTTCATACCATTTGAATGTTTCAGTTTAGCAGCATAACTATAGAAAATAACCTTTTTAAAAAAAATATGTTAGCCCTAGTTAGTTTCTCATTATCATTCTGGGTCTTTTCAAGTATTTTCAATTGCTGTAAATTAATTCAGTTCACAGGGAAACTTAAGCTGAATGTAAAATCTAATAATTAATATATTGTGATTAAAATAGTGCTCATGGATATTTTATTTTAAAAACATTGCTCTTTGACATTGCGTTGTGAATCTCATCTCGTTACTTTATGCTAAATATCACTAAGGGTTTAATATATATTTCTATTCACCCATCCTGAAAAGCCACCAAAAATCATTTAAAACTAATAAAATGAATTCATTTTAACTGGATTGCAAGAATTTATTCAAAGTGTTTTATCCTCTCTTTAATTTCTACTTTTGGTGAACCCACCATTTACATGTTTTGCATTTGTATAATATGCATATATATATATATATATATATATATATATATATATATATATGTTTAATATTTGTCTGTGTTGTATATATGGAATCATATATACAATATTTTTTAAAATATTTTATTGATTTTTTTTTGCAGAGAGGAAGGGAGAGGAATAGAGAGTTAGAAACATCGATGAGAGAGAAACATTGATTAGCTGCCTCCCTCACACTTTCTATTGGGGATGTGCCCACAACCAAGGTACATGCCCTTGACCAGAATCGAACCTGGGACCTTTCAGTCTGCAGGCTGATGCTCTATCCACTGAGCTAAACCGGTTTTGGCATCTTTAAATAAATATAAATTTATAATGTTTCAGATATCCATATTTCTCTGGTAGATTTATTCTCTTTGTGAATATTTTAATAATGCACCTAATAACTAATTTTAGCTATAACTCCCAGAATAGCACTTATTTTTGGCATTGATTATGAAAATACTTAATGAGTTTAGTTGGCTTTGCTCCCACCTCTTCCACAAATCAAAGGTGAGCAAACTAAAAATCAATGAAGTCTTTAACCCACCAGAGAAAATATCACAGGGCAAAATGCTGCCTCAAAATCTGGAGAGAGAAGTGAATCTAGTCATTGACACGATCTGCTTCCTTGGAGAAGAAGCTTCAAAGCCATAAACTGGTAGGAACAATAATTTTATGGGCTGCTGAGAGACTTCTGGGGTTCAAGTCGTAGGTGGCTTCTCAGACTTTTGTGTATCTCACCACATTCTCACAGTGAAGAACCAAAAAATATCAAATCTTGGCTCTTTTAAGGGGAGAGGAAGAATAACTGTGGAATAAATCTAGAACATTCTCCATTAAAAAAAAAAAACAACAACACAAAAACAACAACAACAACAACAACAAAACTGTTCTCCAGGAAAAAAACTTTGCTAGAGCTTATTTTACCTGGGGGATGAGCATTTATCATACTTCAATCCCATCTAGACTTCTCGACTAAGGGGAGGGAATGGAAGTACTGACATTTAACTGTAAAATGAGAGGAGGTTTTTATTTCCTCAGACTTTAACACTAACCCAACAGAGCTCTGCTAAATTGCAACAAATGTCTGCAAGATGCAAAATCTCTCAGTATTTCACAGGGAAGCCCCAAATCAACATAAACAAGGACACTAGAAGAAATTGAACTTCTGTCACCTACAGCTACAGCAAACACTAAGCACAGTGGAATTCTTATTCATATTAATATAAAACCTCACGCTAAACACTATTTACCCCCTGAGGTATTGTGATTTAGATAATCAGTATCTGCCTCCCATATCTGGTACAGAGCTCCTAAAACGCTTAGAATTTCCTAAGTGACAAGAGCAGTAAGGATGCATTTTGTTATGACATTTGGTCTTTAGTAATGTGTTCCTCTAGTAGTTCGAGAGCCCCTAAACATGAAATGGGTGTCTGGTTATTCACATCTCTGTCAAGCATACCTGAGTTTATGTTGATGAATAAATTTTGGAAATCCCCTAAAGATGGGGATTGGTTGCCAAGGATACCAATTAAGATTACAGGGTTGGAACTTTCAGTCCTACATCTTTATCTCTCAGGGAAGAGAAGAAGGGCTGGAGTTTGAAAGGATCACCAATGACTATGAATTAATTAAGCATGTCTATTCAACGAAGCCTCCATAAAGGCCCCAAAGAATCAAGTTCAGAAAGCTTCTTGGAGTGTGAAAATGTGGATGATAGTGAAAGGTTGGTGTCCCTGGAGAAAGCATGGCCGGTGGATGCTCCTTCCCCCATCACTTGCCTTATGTATCTCTTTATCTGGCAATTATTTTGTATCCTATGAAATACTTTGGAATGCATTAGTAATCTAGTAAGTAAGTTGTCTTCCTCAATTCTGTGAGCCTCTGTAGCAAATTAACCCAACTCAAGGAGGGGGGTCATGGGAAGCTTGGTTCCATAAGACACAGAGATATTTGTGATTTGCATCTTCAGTGGGGGTTGGGGAACAGTCTTGTGGGAAAGACCTGTAGCCTATGAGATATGATGCTATCTCCAGTAGGTAGTAGGAGGATGGAGTGAAACTGTAGGATACCCAACAGTGCATCAGAATTGTTTGATGTGTAGGAAACCCGTGCGTCTGATGTCAAAAGTGAAGTAGTATTGGAAGTACTAAAAGTAGAGGATGGGGCAGAAGTATGGTTTTCCTTTCCATCTGCAATCCTAGTTACCAAATGCATTATGACTAGTTTTCCACAAAAAGTGTAAGCGATACTAAAAGGCTAGCAGAAAAAAAATAACAGTTTGAAGATGCAAAGTAAGCATAAACATTGGACTCACATATGATATATTTTGGGATTATTAGATAGACATTTTAAAATGACTATGATTGATGTTAAGAATCCAAGCAAAGAAAGTAGAATACACACAAAAACAAACTGGTAATATAAACAAAGAGATAGAGAATCTAAGTAAAAATTCAGAAAGAAGTGAAAAAAATATGAAAATGAAAAAAATGCCTTTGATGTGGCATATCAGAAGAAAGAATCAATGACGCTAAAGGTAAGTCAATAAAAGCTACCAAAACTGAAAAGGGTTGGGGTTGGGGAGAGATCAAATATCTTTATAAATTAACATTTGCAATTTTTCCTGGTAGATACCCAGACAAGGGGTTACAGACTTATATGGTTGTCCTGATCTTCATTTTCTGAGGTATACCATACAGCTTTAGAATGATGGGATAAAGATGCGATACATATATAAAAAGAAATACTACTTTTTAGTAATGAAATATTCATCAGCAACAACATAGACAGATCTTGAGAATGTCATGCTAAGAGAAATAAATCAGATGAAAGAGCACAAAACCCATATAATTTTGCTCAGATGTGGGATATAAGACAGAAAGTCACAAACAAATACACAAAAAATAAACAAACTCATAGGCACAGAAAACAGTATGGCAGTTGCCAGCATAGAAGAAGGGTGTGAGAAGGTGGAAGATGGCAAAAGGGGTCAAATATATGGTGACAGAAGACTATAATTTGGGTAGTGAGCACACAATGCAATAGACAGATTATGTATCATAGAATGTTATACTTGAAACCTATATAATCTTAAACCAATACATTTAATTAAAAAGACAAGAAAATACATAAAAAGAAATAAAAATCCAGAAACTATGGGACAATTTCAAAAGATGAAGCAAATGTACAAGAGATGCTAACTCTCCTTTTAATACAGCATTCCTACTGCTTTAGTAAACAGAATGTCACCTGAATCCTCTCATCAAATGGCATAGGTGAGTGGGTTCCATTGGTAAGTTATTATAAAGTCCCACATTTCTGAGCCTTACGATTCTGTCTTCTACCATCTGCCATGCATGTCTGCCTTACCGATTGCACTGTGGAATATTGCTTATTCAAGTTTCCTAGAGTCATCCGAGCAGCACGTTAGTCCGTCTTCCAGAATTCTCGTCAGGGTGTGAAATCCTGTGTTCTGACAGAGTGCCACCATAGCGAAGAACATCTCCAATTTTATCTTACCTCCTAGCATCCTCAGGACCCAGCCTCGTGTATGGTGTCCTAGTTCTTGCCAGAACATTTTGGCTGTATTTTACAACTTCTTCAGCATATCATTTTTTCTTCTTTTATCACACTGAGCACTTGCTCATCCAGATTATATTGTGGCTGATCCCAGTTTCTCCTCAGTTAGCCCGGAAGGCAAGTGGGAATGGGATGGTGCATTTTTTAAATATCGTCTTTGCATTGCTTTTAAATAAAGGAGGTTTTACTAACATGGAGCTAGCCACATTGGTAGACCCAAAGTATTCTGTGAAATTTACCGATTCATGATTTTTCTGTGTGTTGATTCTTATGCACCTATTATCCCAATTTTTTTTTTAAAAAAATATATATATATCTTTATTGATTTCAAAGAGGAACAGAGAGGGAGAGATAGAAACATCAATGATTAGAGAGAATCATTGATTGGCTGCCTCCTGCACATCCCCTACTGGGGATCAAGTCTGCAACGTAAGCATGTGCCCTTGACCAGAATTGAACCTTGGACCCTTTAGTTTGTAGGCTAACATTCCGTTCACTGAGCCAAGCCGGCTAGAGCTATTATCTCAACTCTTAAGGTCTCCACTATCGCCCTCGGCATAAACATCTACTCTCGGCATAACAGATTTGCTGGATTTGAGAAATTAAACTGCTTTGACACTCTGCTACTCTTTAAACTAAATCTTAAAACTGGCTCTAATTTTTGTCCTGTCCTTTTGCTGAAGGAGATGATTTTCTATGTGTTGCTAGTTAGCTCTCTGGTTTTCACTTTGGGCCACAAACTGGAGATTGTTTACTTTCAGTCATTCATTGTCTTTGCTTAATGAATCTGTCAACAATAACCATATTGTTACATAGTCTTTTTTAAATTGATTTTTTACAGAGAGGGAGGGAGAGAGATAGGAAGTCAGACATCGATGAGAGAGAGAAATCGATCAGCCGCCTCCTGTACGCCCCACAGTGGAGATGTGCCTGCAAGCAAGGCACATGCCCCCAACCGGAATCGAACCTGGGACCTTTCAGTTCGCAAGCCGACACTCTATCCACTGAGCCAAATCGGTCTCGGCCACATAGTCTTTATAATCACTATTTTTTCTATGCCTCCCAAGGCCCTGAAATAGTGGCACTGACAAGGTACACACTTCCACTGCTGTCTCACCTCAGTTCACCCCTAGTCACAATTTCAACATCGCACCGTGACAATACACTTGGAGCCTTCCATATCCACCTGCCACCAACCACAAACCCCTCATCGGCGGCCTGATACAAAATCCCTTTTCAGAGCTTGGTTTCCTGAATCACACCAGATACCAGTCATCTAAGTTTGAGTTTCTCAGGGCACACACACATAGGTGGAGATTAGAGAACAGTAAGCTTATTTTGAAATACTAATGGGAGCGAAATAACAGAGTGAGGATAGCAGATACTGTCAGGAGATATTGAACTGTGATGCTTTTGCCACTGAGAAGAGCCAATCCTCTCAGTGGCTGTGGAGCAGGGATAAGCTTTCCTAGTTGGACACAAATAAACGCAAAAAGCCAGGTCTTACAGCACACCCCATTGACCAATTATTGTGTGAAGAATGTATTAATTATGTTAATGGCTAAAGATACAACACACTCTTAAGTTTATTGTGCATTATTAAATTTTTCTATTTTTTAAGTTTAGACATTTTTAAAAAATGAACTATCAAGCTCTGATTGGTAGTGTTTTTAGATTTCCTTGGCATATGTATAGTAGTACTAGAGGCTTGGTGCACAGGGGTGGTGTCCCTCAGCCCAGCCTGCACCCTCTCCAATCTGGGACCCCTTGAGGGATGTCCAACCACCTATTTAGGCCCAATTCTGGTGGGATGGGGCCTAATCGGGCAGTCGGAAATTCCTCTCACAACCCAGGACTGCTGGCTCCCAACTGTTCACATGCTCTGCCTGATTGCACCTAAGCACTTCTGCCTGCCAGCCTGATCACCCCCTAACCACTCCCCTGCCAGCCTGATTGATGCCTAACTGCTCCCTGGCTAGCAGGATTTCCCCTAACTGTCCTCCCCTGCAGGCTTGGTCACCCCAAACTGCCCTCCCCTGAAGGCCTGGGTCATACCCCTCAACTGTCCTCCCTACCAGGCCTGGTCCCCCCTCCCAACTGCCCTCATCTGCCAGCCCAGTCACCCCTAACTGCCCTCCTTTTCTAGCCAGGTCACATCTAACTGCTCTCCCTGCAGGTTTGGTCCCCTCAACTACCCTCCCCTGCAGGCCTGATCCCCCCCTACTTCCCTCCTCTGCTTATCCCCCCCACTACTTCCCTTCCATGCTGACCTGGTCTCTCCCAACTGCCCTCCTCTGCCAGTCTAGTCACCCCTAACTGCCCTCCCTGCTTGCCTGATCACCCACAACTGTCCTCCCCTGCAGACCTGATTCCCTCCAACTGCCCTCCCCTGCCAGCTTGAGTTCCCCCACGCCACCAACTGCCCTCTCTTGCTGGCGTGGTCTCCCTCAACTGCCCTCTCCTGCAGTCTTGGTCACCCCTAACTACCCACAACTGCTGCCCTCCCCTGCAGACCATCTTGTGGTGGCTATCTTATGTCTACATGGGGGCAGCCATCTTTGACCACCTGGGGGCAGATATCTTGTGTCTTGGAGTGATAGTCAATTTGCATATTACTCTTTTATTAGATAGGATTCTTATCATAGGCAATTTTAAGCTTCACATATAACATGGCCTAACAGAAGTTTGGAAGAGGTTTGTAGTAGCACAAAATTGCATAAATGCAGCAGATGTAAATATAAGCACACAACTAAGAGAAAATGTGGTTAAATGATTAGGAAGTAATGACTGTTGAGTATTTAATACATTCTTTCCAAATATAATTTACTTAATTGTAACTACATAATTTTTAAACATAGTTATATCTAAAAACTAGCTCATAAGTTTTCTGAGTCTTAAAAAACTGGTGGCCTAGTGCACAAATTTATGCACAGGTGGGGTAGGGCTGGCCCACCCTGATGGGGGCCCATCTGGCGGGCCACTGGGGGCTGGGACCATGGGAGGTTGGCCTGTCCTGATCAGGGTGGGGAGGTCAATCAGGGGCAGGACTGACTGGGGGTGGAGAGCTGCAGGTGGTTGGCCAGCTGGCCCCACCCCTTATCGGGATGTTGGGGGCCAATATGGATCAGAGCCTACTGGGGCGAAGGACAGCTCCCTCTGTGGTTGGTGTGATTCTCTTAACTTGACCTCTACTTTCTGAGACTGAACCTGGGTTTTCCTATCACTCATTGACTTCATTCATGTTTTTTTTTTCTTTTTTTAAATATATTTTATTGATTTTTTTTATAGAAAGGAAGGGAGAGGGATGGAGAGTTAGAAACATCAATGAGAGAGAAATATCGATCAGCTGCCTCCTGCACCCCTCCCCCCAACTGGGGATGTGCCCGAAACCAAGGTACATGCCCTTGACCAGAATCGAATCTGGGACTTTTCAGTCTTCAGGCCAACACTCTAGCCACTGAGCCAAACTGGTTTTGGCCATTCATGTGTTTTTGATTTGCGCATTGTAACCTCGCTTGGACTTTTAGGGCTCCTATCTTTGAGCTGCTGTGTCAGTTACCACCCCGTTCCCCCACCCCTTTCTCCTTCCCTACCGTTTCCTCCTCCCATCCCCTGCTTCTTCTGTCCAGGTTTACTGAGTCAATAGTTTACTCAGTCTGAATGTTGACTCATTAATCAAATCAGTGGGCATTTATTAATATGGCTCACAAAAAGGCTCACAACAAAGGTGTGGGGGGCTGATGGAGGGCTGGGACAGCTGGCGGGGTTGGGCGGGGAACAGTCTGGGTCTGGATCAGGCTGGTTGGCTGCCACAGTGCATGTCATAGCCACCAGTCATTCTGGTTGTTCTGGTTATTCACCGTTCTAGATCCTGGACTTTAGATAGATAGATAGATAGATAGATAGATAGATAGATAGATAGAAAGACAGATAGATAGATAGATGATAGATTTGCTCTTGTAAGCTACTACAGCTGGCTAGAGCAAACTTAAATGCAATATATTAATTTGTGGTTTCTTCAATTGGCCAGTTGTTCTGGAAAACTGATAAGCTATAACGTCATACCAAAAGCACTTTTGAACTCCCCTAAGTAATTTAGTTCTTAAGGGTTTTCCTCTAAAATGGAAGTGACCTGGAAGGAACCTGGTGTTCAAAATCATTGCCCCTGATACAAATACCCCCCCAAAATGCATGTTTTATTACCTATTTTTCCTATTTGGAGGCGACACATGGTTATTCAAACTTTATAACTCCATGCTTTCACTGTTTATATCTTAGCAGTGATAGCCACTTATAGCCCGTGGATCAGAGAAAAGGGCAGCAGGGTTACGGCCTGGGAAATGAGCATAATGAAAACAAGTGTTTGTCCTTTCCTCCGATCTGTCTGACACTATAAGAGCTCACATTAATTAAACAACTAACAAGAACTGCATAAAGCACTTTACATGCATATCATAATGAGTGCTGTTATCTACATGTACTTATGAGAAAATAGAGGAAACAAAATGATAAAGCAAATTTTCCAATAAAAAAAAAAGTTCTCATTGAGCAGTGGAATCAAGATTAAGCCCAATTTCTATGAATTCAGAAGCTTACCAACTTCATATATTGATTGCTTTAATTAAATATATCATATATATGGTCTTCACCAAGGAAAAATACATTTTGAAAAATGTAGAAGGCATAATTAGCAATATGGTTGTGCCTTAAATACAAGCCATTATTAGTGTATTACAGCTGGTTTAACATATGGTATTAAGAAATAATAGCAAATGTAGTGATCCCTTCTGGTGCTAAGCATTTACAGATACATAGGAAAACAGCAGAATAAGTAGCATTTCTATAGCTACTATCATGGAAATCAAAAAAGAAACCTCAAAGTTAGAACGAGGACGCTACTCATTAACCACTGTCAGGGACATATTAGTCTAAATAAATTCCGGTTGATTCTTTAGAAGTTGCATTAATATCAGTGCTGGTTTGCTCAATTATGTAAATTGTGAGTAATCTTATTTTGAAAAAAAATGTTCTTTCACAGATTGAAAGGTTGGGTGGGAAGGATAAAGCTTATGAAAAGGAATAAGCAGACATCACTTATCTAATAAAGGGTTGCTAGGAGGTCCTTTTGTCCTGAATTGTGCATTTGTTGACATATTTTCAGGTACTCCTAAAAATATAAATTTTAATTTAAAAAGTAATATGTTACCCTTTGGCACATAAAGCAGGACAACATTTGATCATAATGACTGATCAATATGGTAATGATTTTTGAAACAAGTAAGTAAAGAAAATTAAAATCACACCCTAAGGGGCGGGGTATGGGGGCAACTAACCTCAAGTTCAACTTTCCAAGAACTCTGTTGAAGAGAATCAGATACATGCTAAGTAGTGAATATTAAATAACACATGGAGATTTTTTTTAAAACAGCAGTGTTATCTTATTGTATCCTTTATTACTTATCTCTCTAGCTAGCTAGCGATGTTTATAAAATACTGTGCTAAAAATTGATCAAATGCAAATAGGTCATCAATATTTGTCATTATATCAAATACATACATAAATGTCCATATTATACATATATATGTGTATATGTATATATGCTTGTGTGTATATATTTGTATGTATATCTTCATCTACATATTGTATAAGCGATTGTTTAAATTTTTGTTATTAAAAAATAAAAGATCTTGTATGGCAGGGTATGATGAATGAGGCTTTACTATCTCCACAGATCCCTTGCTAGCCAAGCGCCCAGATACAGTTTTGTGGATGAGGGTTGCCATGAAATGGGTCTCGTGACCAGAAGGATTTCTTCAAACCTGATTGGACCACAGATTGTTGCCCGACCAAAATTTACATCAAACATGAGGGAGAGCAGTAGCTTTACGAGAAAGACATTTAAAAATTCTGTTTACCTACCCAAAGTTCTCTATGGGGGAATTATTATGAACTATACAAGGAATTTCTGCAGGCAGTTGAGTGGAGCAAATTCTAAGTGATACATCAAATATTCAGAAGAAACCTTTTCACAGCAGAAACCAAGAATACAGAGAAGTATGAAGACAAAGATAACATGAACAAAAGAAAGTAGAAAAATGAGCAACAGATGAAATAGATATCACAGCAACCAAATTGCTCCAGTGGAGCCATGAGTTATTTTGGTGCTGTTGGACCGATGTAGTATTATCAATGACCTTCACTTGACCTTGATGCTTTCATTTCATTTGTGAAAGCATGTTCTTGAATTTCTTTTTATTTTTAAATATATTTTATTGATTTTTCACAGAGAGGAAGGGAGAGGGATAGAAAGTCAGAAACATCGATGAGAGAGAAACATCGATCAGCCGCCTCCTGCACACCCTACACTGGAGATGTGCCCACAAGCAAGGTACATGCCCCTGACCGGAATCGAACCGGGGACCTTTCAGTCCACAGGCTGACGCTCTATCCACTGAGCCAAACCGGTCTCGGCTTGAATTTCTTTTTTATCATGCACAGTTTTACCATAAAATGCCCATGTTAATAGAGATAAACAGATTCCTGTTGCTTGAATCTGAGTCAAAGCAACACAATATGAATTTAAATACTTAAAATACACATATATGAATGCACAAACGCATATAAATACATAATTTTGCACACAGATATATTCAGAGATGCACATACTTCTATTTTCATCCAAAATGATCTACAGTGCATGTCTTATGTTACTTGTTCTTTCTCTGTCCAGAAAGAGCTTTAAAGTCTCTTTAAGAAAAATTATAGGGATCCCAGTTTTTTAAAATTTTCTTAAAGGAAGCAACAGGCAATTATGTTTCTCATCATCAAATAATTATACAGGCATACCTCAGTTGAGTGCATTGCACTCAAAGGCAAAACTCCCCAACAGCAACGGTAGTAATTTTTGCTTTATTGTTGTGGTCTGAAACCAAAACCACACTATCGCCAGGTATATCTATATTCGGAGAAATAATATGGGACTTTATATCCATGATCTACTCCATACATGTCCCAGAACGTGGTATTCAGGTGCAATTTTGTTGGAGAAAGGAACAAACAATGTGCAGAGCCATTATAAGGGAAACTTTTTAAACTTCATTTCATCTTCATGGCAAGAAAGACGAATAGCTTCTTTGGCGAGTGAAGCAAAAAGCAATATTAAAAAGCGGAATGAACCTTACCCATGTGAACTGGCCAAGGGGATTCAGAGACTTATTAATACTTTGTCGCGTGCGTAGGAGAGTTAGCATTCTGCTTGTGTTCTCATCTACCCACAAGCTTATGGTTTATGCGCATTCCAGAATTCCAGGGAGCAGTACAACCCTGCTATTATATCAATTTACATAATGGGAAAGAGTTTCAAGAACAACGTTTACAAGTCCTCACATTTGGAAAGTATTTGTGTCATCAGAATCCCTCTAGGCCAAACACCTCCCTTTCTCCCCCTCACTTAGAACACGAGGCGTAGAAACATTCAGTAACTAGCTGAAGATCACAAAGTTATTTCTACTCAGGTCCAGGACCACAGTGTGTTTTCCGTTTTCTGTTGTAGGTTTTATTCCATGTTTTCTGCACCATTGAATAGATTCAACCATGCCTGCCTGATGTTATAACTCTCCAACTGATGCTCACAAAGATTATGCTTGTACTTGATTTAAAATCTGCCCTACTGTGAGGCCTTCTGCATAATAGTAAAACTTGTATTTAATGAAATCTGCTTCAATAATGAATATTATAATGCATCACTTTGTGCAATCCTGTTAAAAATTAAAACACACTCACACACACACACACACACACACACACACTGAACAAACAGCAAAACAGCAAACACTCAGGGGCAATTACTATCATTGATCCCATTTTAGAAAAGAAGAAATTGAGTTTCAAGACATTTTACATACATTATGTATAATAACAGATAAACAAGGTAGCAAATTCACACTCATGTACCTGATTCTTGAGAACTACCTCAGTTTATACTAAGTTTCTGCTAGTCTATATTTTTGCACAAAATTCCGTTTCATTGCTTAGGCTCTAAGAATTGCCTTCTCAGCAGATTACTCATTATTCTTATTCTGTATGTTTCTCCCTGCGTGCTCTCCCCTGCCTTGAATTTGTGGGTTGGTCAGGACAATAGAACAATGGAACGTCTCTGCCAGCACTGGTCCTCAGTTTGGGACCGGAGCATCCCTCAATGTGATCTCTCCTTTTGTCCTGTAAGATCTTGTACATCAATAGTGTTGAAGGGGTTATAGAGTCTTTTATGTCCTTAATAGTATGTCTTCTGGAGAACAACTACCGAGTTTAGAATATAAATTCACACAGCAAGCTGGAGAAGTCATAATTTTGTATGTTCCCAAGCATAAATCCTCCGAAACGACTAAAGGATTAAATTTGTTACCAAAAAGGAGAAAAAGTTTCTCTTGAACAGGCTGTATTATTGCTTCTCTCTGTCTGTAAAAAAAAAATGAAAACATGAATAAATACACTAATAAATAAAATAATCAATCGATGAAAATATAGCAAATCTAGTTTCAATTATTTTATGTAGTGATTTACTTATTCTATAAATATTCTCTGAGCCCCAATATATAAATGATGTTAGGCTGAATGCTATAGAATATTTGAAGTACTGGCCTCTATGCAACTTACTTAAGAGACTATACACATGAATAGTAGTGATAGTGGTGATCTGTGTGATAAGAGAATGTAATTTTTACTGCCACTCACCAGAGAAACATTATTGTAGATGGAGTAATCAATCATTATGATCAAGCACGATTGAAATATTTTTCAATAATATATATAGCCATTAAAAGTAGGAAAGTAACATCATAAAATAGTAAAACAGTATGAAATTAAAGATAACTACGATTTGTAAAGGTTTCTAGAATATTTTTCATTAGTGTTCTATTTTACTTTTTAAATGATGCATTTAGAAATTATGCATTTCATTTTCTAAATGATATTAAAATGAATAATACTTAATAATAATTTAAAAGTATTAGAGATACCTTTATAATATTGCAGCTAAAATGATGAATTTCTATTTTAATAATGCAACTATGATTTGATGGCATAACTTTGAGATGATTCACACAATAGTGATGAAAATAAAACAATTGTCCTCACAAATACCTAAAAGTTATAGACCATTTAGGAAATAAATTAGGTTATTATGTATTGGTAATATAATTTCTACCTACAATCCTGAGGTATTTCTGATATCCTTGAAATATAGAAAAAAAAATGCAATTTCCAGAAATGGTAGTAGTAAAGGCTGCCTGTTATCTTAATTGAAAGTATTAAAAATTATCACAAAAGTAGTTTAAATTTGTAGAATGTGTCTATAGGAGGTATTTATTCAAGTTCAAAATGTTCTATTAATAAACATATTCAACTAAAATTTTTGTCAGTGAAATTTTATAAATTCCAAAAATTCTTACCCTCTGATTATATCATAAAATGTTGCTGTTGAAGCTTCTGTATTTGTCTGTAAATTCTCATCACTTAGATAGCAAGGAAAAAGCTAGACAAATTAATGTGAATATATTAATATAA
>PVJN01011406.1:0-54211 GCA_004026805.1 Lasiurus borealis
TCCTGATTAAAGACTGTCAGTCCATATCCCCTTGTTAGGTGTGTAGTTAGTGACCATCAATAATTTCATGGAAGTATTTTGATCTGGTTTTAAAGGCATAGCCTTAAAAACTTTTACATAGAATCTTGGCTAAAGTATTTCATCTCCTGAGGCCTGTTTCTTCTTTTGTAAAATGAGGATTAATATGCCTACACTGCAACGTCAGTGTTCAGGATAGAATGGCCAATTCTTGCTTCTGTTATATGGTGTTTAGATGGAGATTTTGCTTACCTGTGGTTGTGTCTCCATATTACATCTTAGTCTAGTATCCTATAGAAAGCACCTGAGGATAAACTGACAAAGCTTACAGTATAAATTTACCAATCGATAACACTAAAGGTTTAATTTTTATATTCCAAACATCTAAAGAAAACACCTCTATATAGTCAAAGTGGGGGAAAATCATTCTGTAAACAAGAAAGCCTGAGAATTGGAGGAAAATCTGATATTTATATCTTATGCTGAGAAACAAGAAATATTCATGAAGATCATCTTTCATAAGATTTAAGTTCACCAAAAAAATAGATAATGATGAGTATCTTTATCTTGTAAACTATCACCGTAAGAAGGAGAAGATGGGGTATAAAATATATGTATTATATATAATGCGAGGTATATATTTCATATCACTAGAGAACTGTTCAAATATTTATGCAGCCAGAGTGTAAAACCTTCAAATGATCTGATTCTCTAGTAGGTAAATCTTCTCTATTGTAATTCTTCATTTTCTATTTCCTACTACAGTGATGTTTATCTTAATATTGCAATTTTATTTTAATGGTGAAAGACTTCTTTTCCCCCTGGTAATGGATTTTGCTAGAAAAATAGGTATAAAATGTCAACAATAGATAAATAGTGTACATATTCAAAGAGACTGTCTCACCAGAGTTCTGATACACATCTGTTAATATCTAATTCTAAATACAGGAGGCTGTTTCTTTTAGGAAATCAAGTTATATGCGCATTCCGTTGACAGTGTCACCTAGCAGTTTTGTGTTGCTATGCACAGAAGCCCGTGTTTTCTATTATAACAGTAAAATGTGCCTCTATGTCATAAATAAGGCACCTCTATTGCCAGACAGGTTAATCTAGCAATTTCTGCTCTTTGGAATAAGAAATGCATTTCTTCAAAACAATTATAAATTAACTCAGCAGGCAGCTATTGGGTGCATATTCTATGTCTAGCATGGCAAATTAAAGGTAAATAATCGCGGTTAATCTTTCACCTAGTTCTGCCTGTTCCACAGCTATTGCAATAATGGAACTGCATGATTAATCCAACTACATGTTGCATGCATGACCAGCTAATTTCTAAGGGAAAAAAAAGCACAGACAACCTGGATATTACAAAAAGGAGTTTAATTTCTAAATATTTTACAATTTCGTAAAGAGCAGAGTTGGTAGAGGAAAACACTCTATTTGGTTCATTTTTTCTGGAATCCTTAAGGTTACGTATTTTATATTTTCAGTAGTCAAAAACATTGGACAGACCAGTTTTGTGCCCTCAATTTGTTTCCTTATCCTTTTCCGTATTCTTACTGGAACAGTAATAAACATTCCTGGAGAAGACAGCATCTGTCTTTCCATTCCAGAATCTACACTCCAGAGAATAGTTTAAGACCTGGGATTTTTGCCATAGACTGATTTGGACACATTTGTTCCTCACTGAAGTCACTGCTTCAGTTGATCCCTGTTATAACAGACCTCACTCTTTCCCTTCGTCTGCATCTTCCCTATTTGGCCCTAATTTACTTCCTATGCATCCTAAAACTATATGTAAATAGACTATAAAAAAGTCAAACATATATATAAAAAGCCAAGCAACTGGAATGACGGAATGACCAGAATGACTGGAACGACCGTACTTGTTATGATGCACACTGTGGCAGTCAACTGGCCCGCTGGGCCCCCCACAACCTCCTGTGGAATCCTCCTCCCCCCAGCTGGCCCAACCTCAGATTTTCCCCCTCCAAACAGGGGCAGGGCTGGCCGGCCATCAGCCCACAGCCCCTTCCCCTGGCCGGCTTGACCCAATCACCCACTGTCAGGGCAGACTGATCAGACTACAGCAGTGCACAAATTCATGCACCAGAACTCTAGTATAATAATAATGGTGTATACATAGTATAGAATCCTATGCAGTGGTACCTCAAGATACGAGTGCCCTAACATACGACATTTTTTGAGATACGAGTCGTCGAGTGAGCGATTTTTGCTTTGAAATATGAGCAACATTTGAGATAGTAATAGCGCATATTGGCCGGCTGCACAGTACCCACCAGTTTACCTCGACTCGAGCATCTCATAGTTTCCCACACCTCATGGTTACGGAATAAATTAAACTCGTATCTCAAGGTACCACTGTATAATAAAAGCCTGATATGCTAAGTATCTAGTCATCCGTTCAACGAATCAAAGCATAATATGCTAATGATATGCTAAGATTGCTCAACTGTTTGCTATGAAAGGTACTAACCACCAGGGGGCAGACAGTCGACTAGTCTACTGGTTGCTATGATGTGCACTGACCATCAGGGGGCAGGCACTCTGAATGGTAGGGTAGCTTGCTGATTAAGACTGAGCAGATGCCGAGACCGGTTTGGCTCAGTGGATAGAGCGTTGGCCTGCGGACTGAAAGGCCCAGGGTTCGATTCCGGTCAAGGGCATTTATCCTGGTTGCAGGCACATCCCCTGTAGGGGGCATGCAGGAGGCGGCTGATCGATGTCTCTCTCTCATCAATGTTTCTGACTCTCTATCCTTCTCCTTTCTCTCTGTAAAAAAATCAATTAAAAATATATTAAAAAAAAAAAAAAAGACGGAGCAGATGGGTCAGACACACACTGGAGGCCTCCTGCGGGCCCTCCCCAGCTGGCCAACCTCCTGCAACCCTCCCCAGCCCTGATAGTGCACTGGTTGAGTCCTTCAGCCTGGCCTTCACCCTCTCACAATCCAGGCTGAAAGACACCCCCTTCCACCGAGTGCATAAATTTTGTGCATCGGGCCTCTAGTATAATATAAAGCATTGTATTACCAATGGATTATAATAAATAAATTCTATAATCCTTAAAGCACATATAGCTGTTCTTCCTAAATGAGTTGCCTTTCCTTCCTGAGCACACAAATAGATGCTATTTCCCACCCTCCCTTGCCATTACGTGTAGCCATGGGATTCAGTTCTGATCGAGGAATTACGAATAAAAATACTATGTGCTACTTTCAGGCCTAGCTCTTACAAGCTTCCCACTTGAGCTCCTCATTGTTCTTCTCCCTTTCTGGCTGGCTAAGATGAAGGCCACCACCAAGGTAACCGTGTGATGAAATGTCAGACCCTCAATCAGACTAAGTTCTTAATTGTGCTCTTGGACCTGAACCATACACAGTGTCTTTTACCCTTTGCTCATGCTGACCAGGGATACTAACTTGGAATGTCACATAAGTTGAAGAATAAATTCCAACTCACCTTGAATTATAATATATTTGAGGTTTGTTATTTTTGTTTTGTTGTCAGAGCATAGCATGCCATAAGTGGTATCTTAGTAAAGAGTAGATTATAATTGGCCTGTATGACAGAAGAACTGGTGGATTTCATGATGCAATATTACTTTGCAAGTTTTAACATATTCAGCTTTCAACGTAGACTATAAAATAAAAAGGGAAATCATTCTTTTTATTCTATATAATAAATATGTGCTGTTTGATATGCACAAGGTTTGGGGATAAATACCATATTATTTACTATAAGAAACAATTACTATCCTCAGGATACTGCCCTCAAGGACAAAAGCACAGTTCATAGATGTTTCATTTATATTCCTATGGAAGTTAACTTATTACTATTAATTTTCAACCACTGAATGAAGGCATGTAGATAGAAATTAATAAAAAAATCAAGAATAAATTATATGATATTCAGAGAGAAGCAATTACCCCCCAGTGGGCAATAAAATAGATTCAAAGAGGAGATAAGACTTGCATGGGCATGTCAGATGGATGGATGGATGGATGGATGGATGGATGGATGGATGGATGGAGCAAAGATTGAACCATTAGAAAAGTATAGAAGAATGCCAATTTAGATAGTATGAGAGAAACAGAAATAATAGTGATACATAATAAGGTAAACACCATCCAGATCAGACTTGTGGGTTCACAGAGGTGAGTCACCAGAAACCAGATGAACTGATGGTTAATATCGCTCAGGTGCTAGTGGAGTTGCTTCAGCAGTTTGCTTCAGCTCTTAGCCTTTGTTCTGTAGGTAGAAAGGAGATCATCATAATAAGCCACGTATATACAATTTTTGAGGTCATTTTAAAATTGTAGAGAAAAAAAGATTTTCATCTTCGAGTCTCCCTAAATGCTCAGTGGCTGTTTTATTTTGGCAAATCACCATCAAAAGGTAATTCATAGACGAGCTTTGAAATTCAGAAGAACAAAAATCGCAAAATCAAGTGTTCAAGTGCTTTCAGAGAGAATGGGCCCTGATCATTCCCCAGCTCTCAGAACATGCTGCTGCCTGTTTCTTTTCATGCTTCCAGCACAGTACAAAACAGTTTTACTTCTCTTTAGAGGGGACAGTTGAGAAGAGCATTATGTTTCTTTTAATCTGTCAGAGGTATCCTTTTGTTGAGGTGACTGCTTCCAGACTGTCCATCAGAAATCTGTGCATAGCCGTGACAAATTGGTAAGAGCGTGGCTGTGGCTTGCCACACGGTTAACATTTTTCCAGAGTGCATTCATCCATTGGAATGCGTGATCACCTCAAAAACTATCAGAGACTATCCATAATAATTAGTACCACTACCCCTATAATAATGACAATGATACCAATAATAATAATAATAATAATAATAAATTAATAATGGCAGCTTTATTCCCCCCTAAGTATTTCTAATAAATATTGTTATACAAAAATGCATTTTAACTTGAATTCCAGGGGCCCCAAACCAGAAATGTATGACACACAGTGAGAAATATTGCTAGAATGCCAACAGAAACCAGGTTGAATTTATGTACAATCCTGTGGTAGAGGGTTTCGACCTCTGAGAAAGAGAGAGGGAAAAAAAAAATATGATCTGAGGTTTCTAATTATAGTGAATAAAAATCTCTCCAAATCTCTCCTGAAAAGAATTGAGCTACTACAAGATAGTCTTACTTTCAAAACTGAGTAATGAGGATGAACTCCAAACCACATGGCCAAGATATCAAGCAAGCATGCGTGAACGCTACAAGAGAAGTGTGATTTCTCAAGGAGGTTTGCAAGTTCAACCCTGAGCCCACTTACAGAGTGAGCACGCACTCGACCAAATACCCACATTTTTTTGTGGACAGGAATGTTGTGCCACAGGCCAAAGGGAAAAAAAAAAAGAAAAATCAAATAGACTCTGCTTTAAAAAGGTATCTAACAGTCTATTGATGTGAAACCTTGTGGAGGGGTTTTTCAACTGAGTTTTACCTGCCATTCCTAAGAGGACTTTGCACAACAGCCACATAAATATGGTCCATGAAGAAGGACTTAAGTGCTTACTATGGGTTTCAGTGGCTAGGCTGGTAGAAGATTAGGAAGGTCAGACTATGTACTGGGAAAGGAAGTGAAGGATTCAGACAGCTTGGAGCAAGTAGGAGCAGACATTCAATAGATGGCGCTCTTCCCCCTGATTTGGCCTCCATCCCTGCAATGGCTCTGATTTCCAGATCTCCATGTCCTAGGCAGGATCTGTTCCTCTCAACCTCTTCAGTGTTTATCTCCAATCACTCAAAGATATTGAATTTGGCGATTCAGCTGGAGGAAACTAACAACTTGGGAATGCCTTCAGATGCCATGCTCTCTTAGATCCCTACTCTTTTTCATAATGAGCTGACAGTGATTGCTGTGTGACCCTGTTTCTTCCTTCCTTCCTTCCTTCCTTCCTTCCTTCCTTCCTTCCTTCCTTCCTTCCTTCCTTCCTCCCTTCCTTCCTTCCTTCCTTCCTTCCTTCCTTCCTTCCTTCCTTCCTTCTTCTCTCCTCTCCCTCTTCTCTTCTCTTCTCTTCTCTTCTCTTCTCTTCTCTTCTCTTCTCTTCTCTTCTCTTCTCTTCTCTTCTCTTCTCTTCTCTTCTCTTCTCTTCTCTTCTCTTCTCTCTCTCTCTCTCTCTCTCTCTCTCTCTCTCTCTCTCTCTCTCTCTCTTTCTTTCTAAGTGAGAAGGTGGCTGGCCAACCTCTCTTTGCTTCTTCCTTTGCTTGGCCCATTCTGTTTGCTGCAACAAGCGTCTTCTAAAGGAAAGAGCAATGGGCAGCAGATGCGGTGCCATCCTGTGCCTCCCATGCTTAAGTGGCTGTTTCGTGTTCCTTTGATAACAAATGTCACTCTATGTGTCATTTCTCAGCAGCGCACAGGAATCCTTACTGTTCTCATTTTCCTAGACAGTCAATGTCTTGGTTGGACCTAAACCCTAAAAAGTGATATTTACAAAGTTGAATGTAGATATTTACCTCTTTGAATAACGTCAAGCAAATGTTTCTTTTAAAATATATATATATTTTATTGATTTTCTACAGAGAGGAAGGGAGATGGATAGAGAGTTAGAAACGTCAATGAGAGAGAAACATGGATCAGCTGCCTCCTGCACAGTCCTTACTGGGTATGTGCCTGCAACCAAGGTACATGCCCTTGATCAGAATCGAACCTGGGACCCTTGAGTCCGCAGCTCTATCCACTGAGCCAGACCAGTTAGGGCTCAATCAAATGTTTCTTCTTCAGTGATCAGAAGCTCTGGAGAAAATGAACAAATTGAGTAGATGGATGCTATAATCATTTATGAACTAACCTCAAAGAACAGGGAAGTCTCTTGCGAATTCAGCAATAAGTTTTAATGATTTTATAATGCATTCATTACGTTTATATAAAAATTAAAACGTAGGGGTGTTGTACATATAACACAGACTCTCTAGGCTCTTTGCAGGAATTCAGAGGAGCCTTGAAACAATTCTGCCTGTCTTACCTCCGCTGCTTGAGAGCCACTGCCGTGGATCACTGGATAATGGGACATAGTGAAGATGGATTTAGTGCTATCTAGTGCTACACTCTCCTGTCTTTTTTGGATTTGTTTCATCTATGTTGTCTATGCTGTGCTGAGTTTCTACTTGCTTGGGGTAGAAATAAAATCTCTGGAATTTAGACTGAATCGTTTTGCTCATCCTATTGTCCTCTTCGGTCTACTGCATAGGGTCACAGAAGGAGAGCAAGTTTCTTGGGGTCAAATCTAGGTTGAGCTTAACGTTTGTTAGTGTTGGTTCTCCACATCCCTAAGTCCCATAAGGGTATGATGTCAGGTTTAGCTAATAGAAGGATAGAACCTATAATAATCTATAATAATCAAAGCATAATAGGATAATTAGACCAGACATCCTTCCGGACAACCTTCCAGATGAAGCTGGGATTGCAAGGGAAGCCAATGCTGGCAGTCAGGGGAAGGAAGGCCGACTCTTGCATGCATTTTGTGCCTCTGGTATCAGGATAAATATGGATTTCATCATAAAACATATATAATTTTTTGGGCATAGCTTTGTGTTGTGCAATATTTGTGATTCACATATCTGGCTTGACTTACTCTCACATGGGGAACATGTGAGACTCTCACATGGGGAACACCTTAGCTGAAGAGAAATACGAGGCACTACAAGCAGAAACAGGAGTCTAAATTAGAGCTCAGAGGTTCCAAAACTTCGTTGCAGCTGCCATATATTTTTCAAGATTAAAATGCATGAGAATTCACTTTAAAACATTTAGCAAGGTGTAGCACCCGAGTCAAATTGCTCTAGCAATGTGTTATTAAACCTTCCATGGTTTCAGAAAACCATTTTATAAAATGTATTATTTGTTGATTTTCTGTGATAACCAGAAAACGTGAAAAACAGGGGCGGGTTGTACATAGATTAGAACTGGAATTGGAAAGCCCTGAGGATCAGAGAAAGTTCTAGAGATTGATAACTTTCATGGGTTACATCATTCTTTATCAGAGGTTGGTCATTGGATGAGCAACACTGACTTCCTTTGGAAGCTTATTACAAATGCAGAATCTCAGGCCCCGCTCTGATCCTACTATTTCCACACCTTCATTTAAACAGATTTCCAAGGTGACAGGTCTGGCATTAATATTATTAATATTTAGGAAAACCTAGATTGGATGTCCTCGGTCATAGCATCTCAGCTCTTGTTTATTTTTTTTTTCATAAAACTCTATACTATCTCAGTACTCTTCAATTACACCTCTATTCTTCAGTTCAGATTCTAGAGAAATATCAGTTTATCTAGTTATATAAAGTTATTGCATAAAGCCTTCTATATCAGGTCTTTCCATGAGTCATTTTTAGGTTTGCAGGGACAGCCATGAGTCAGGAACTCTTTAATGCTCCAAGGAGTAACCACTCATTTAAAACAAAAAAAATAAAGGATAGGTATATATTTAACTTCATACATATATTAGTTATCTATTATTTGTGTAATTAATAATCCAACAAACTGGTACATTTTGTTTTAAAAAAAAATGTTCCAATCATGTGTAACTTGTTGAATTTTTTGTGATAAAGGCTTTTATATCATATGCTACTAGAAGCCCAATGCATGAAATTTGTATATAGGTAGGATCCCTACGCCTGGCCAGCTATCAGGACCCATATATGGGTCAACTGGTGGGGCAATGAGGGGGGCCCTCTGGCACCTGCCTTGGCGAGCCTGGCACTGCCAACTAACTTGCCCACCCTCCACCACCACTGTCGGTTGCCTCTCTCTGTGGGGTGACCAGTGGTGCAATTGGAGGGCCCCTGCCTTGACTGGCCTGAGGCCTACAGGCTGGAGGAAGCTCCTGTGTTAAGCGTCTGCCCCCTGGTGGTCAGTGTGTGTCAAGGTGACCGGTCATTCCACTGTTTGGTTGATTTGCATATTAGGCTTTTAATATATAGGATTATCTTTATAATACTCATAGGATGTCTAGAGATATACTCTTTTATTATTATTTTTGAAGTGCAGTTTGTTCTAACAAACATAACCCTAGGTTCAAATACCATCTTTATTGACTGCTAAGTGCTTTAGATATAATATTGAGGCTCAATGCCCTCATGTATCATATGACACTACTATCTAGATGCCAGGATAATTGAAATTAGCCAATAGTAAAACTATATTGCAATGGCTTATATACATTTATAAACCTCTACTGGATTTTAGACTCAGTGGTGTGCAGATTCTAAAATGGCCCTCGATTTTGTGTGTCTCCTGGCAGTTTCATCTTATATAATTCTCTCCCTTTGAACGTTGGTAAGTCTCATGACTTGCTTCTATCCAATAGAATATGGCAGAGGGGATGGCTGTCACTCTTGTGACGAGGCTCAATAAAATTGTGGCTTTTGTCTTGCTGGCAATATTTTTCTCAGTGGGCTTGATGAAAGGAGCTACAACATTGTGAGTTTCCTTGCGGAGTCACCCATGTGACAATGAACTGTGAGAGGACACTGTCAATAGGCAACAATAAACTAAAGCCCTCAGTCCTGCAGCCTGTCTGAGGGACCGAGTTCTGCCAATAGCCAGGTCGGCATTAGAGCATAGCTCTGGGCCTTTGCCATGGAAGCATTGACCAGAGACTTCCACCAGGACGTGGCATCTGCTTCCAGATGATACCCTGAAGCAGAGAAAAGCCATGCCCACACTTCTTTCCCACACCAACTAGGATAATAACTGCGTCATTTTAGGGGCTGTTTGTGGAATTATTCTGACATAAAAATAGGTACACAATACACACGTTGAGAAACCAAAGACCTTACATAGAGCCCATGTCTGGATAAATGTCGACTTTCCATATTTATTGAATAAAGAAATGACATAGCTACACACTTTCTCTCCACCCTCTTTTCTCATCTATGCAAATTACATGTACAAATCAAGTGAAGAAAGTCCTGCATGAAGGAAATACACTTAAAAGAAGCCCATGCTTTTCAACTTCTTGACGAAGCAGATGGATTTATTACTTCAAATAAATAACTTAAAATGTCAGTTTTGTGGGACAAGTGATATGTCCAAGGATAGGTCAGGATTGGTTCTTCTGTTAATAAGAAAATTGTTAGCGAGTGGCCAGCATGGGCATGATGGAGGGGATGCCACACTGTCCATGGGAGCTGGCACTGGTGGTAATTAGAACCAAGTTGGTTGTAAGCCTTCACTCCAGTGCTCATTTCAGAGCCGCTGAAAATGCCTCAGGGAATTATGATGGCTAAGGGAGGTCAGGAATCTATCAATGTTTACACCTTGAGCAGTAGAGAGAGAAATTTAAGTCTGGAAATTGGACTTGTAGGCATGTGGGTAATTAGCACTCAGCCACAAGGCAAGTAAAGGGAGAAAAAGTGACAATTAAAATCAGCCCTCTGGTAACTTCTTAATAGGTTCTTGATGGCAATAGATTTTTAAAGATTTTCTTTGGATTCCCTGCCCCTTTAACTAGCACTCATTGAGTGCCAACCTGTGTTAGCTCTGAATACATATCATGAACCCGCACAAGTATTAGGTGAGGTAGGTATTACATTCCTATTTTTTTTAATGAGGAAACTAAAGTTTGCTCCTCAAATAAGTTTAATGATTTGCCAAAGATTACAGAGTGCCTCATCAAAAATGAAAACGTTGCATCTGTGACATGCCTTATGTTCAAGGAGTACAACAACAAGCTATAGACATTGAGAAATATATTACGAAACACATATTAAACATATTTAGAATATATAAAAAATGAAAAACTCCTCAGTAAAAGTACAACAATTCAATGATAATATGGGCAAATGCATGCACAGACATCCATCAAAGAGGATAGACAGATGGGAGAGAAATCTTCCTTAGGAAAATACAAATTAACTGTCATTAGATACTACTATGCACATATCAGAATTGATAAAATGAAAATTTTCGATAATATCAAATGCTGGCAAGGATGTGGAAGTATTGGTTCACTCGTGCATTGCTGATGCTAATGTAAAATGGTACAGTTACTTGAGAAAATAGTTCGAAATTAATTTTAAAATTAAAAATAATCTTATAGTCTGGCACATGAATTGCACTCAGGCATTGATTCCATAGAAACTAAGACTTATTTCCATGCAAGAACTTACACATGAATATAGAAAGCAACTTTATTCATAATAGCCTCACATTGGAAAATACTCAAATGTCCTTTAATGGGTGAATGTATAAACAGCCATTGGTACATCCATCCTGTGAACTACTACTCAGCAATATTAAACACCAAAATTTGATGTACACAACTAATCCTATGGAAATTATGCTGAATGTTTTAAAAAATATATTCCTATTTCAAAATGATATGTTCTGCCTTATTTTATTTTTAAAACACTTATTATTATCTAACTATAATGATGGAGGCAATATTAGTGGTGGAAGGAGGTTAGGGAAAAGGCCTGGAGATTAGTGTATCTAAAAGGGGTAGCCAGAGTGAATTCTGCAGAGAGAGTTCAATTGGAGGAAATTGTGGTGGTTGTTATGGAAGGCTACTCAGCTATTAAAATTTTATCGAGCTGCTCAAAGACATAAACAAACACAAATGAGTTGATGTATAATTGATGGATCTTGAATAAGCTATGAATTTTACAAATACCAAATGTTTGCTTTTGATACTATCCTCTCGTATCAATTGTTGACATTTGGATGTGGGGCTGGGACGAGTGTGCACAGGACAGCATTGTACATTTCTTTCCAATCTCTTATGAACTTATACTTATTTTAAAATGAAAAGTTTTTTTAAAAATCGTTTTATCCTTCTTTAAAAAATATTCAAAGAAACATTTTAAAACCCCCAAATTCAGAGATTTTAAGTCTCTTCAGGGAAATATTAATGGTAATTGGGAATCAATGGGTAACTTGTCTCTGCTTCCTCTGACTTGATGAAGTTTGAATTATGACCTCCAATCCTCTGCCCAGACCCGTGAGAATGGAAGTAGATTTTTGGCTTAAAGCGCATCAGTTTAATACTCTTGGGAATTTGAAATTGTGTCACAGAATTTCCATTTGGCCCATGTCAGGCAAATCTGTGGTTCTGGAGCTCTGGGCCATGGCAGATCTTGGCACATCCAAGTGGTGACAGTCTGTGGTTATATTCCAACAGTTACCAATGGTCATTAATTAGCTGTCACACTTTTTCTGGAATTGGTATATCCCGCTTTGGGGATAAGGTAATATGTTTTTTGTTTTGCATTACTTGACATAGAAAGGTTCTAAAGCACTTTTATTGTGCAGAGTTAATCATAGTTATATTTCCCTGAATCACATAAAATTTTGTCTTACAGTTACCTATTTTAAGAGTTTTGATATAACATACATTTTATTACCTAACGTATTCTGGAAAGGAAATAAACTCAATACTCATGTGTATCCCAGTGGGGTTGTAGGTCATATCAATATAGGAAGAGGGTAAATGTTTTAAAAATGCACACGCTTTTTAATTCAGCATTGGAGAATTTGCTGAGGAAGTGCAATAAAAGATGTATCTTGAAGTATATATATTTTTGTAGCACTGTTTCTACATAGCAAACAAGGTGAATATCCAACATGAGGTTATTGGATTGTATACCAAGCAGTGGAATAAACTCAACAGATAATATTTATGAGGTATTTTTTTAAATGTACATTATATCTGTCTGAATGAAAGCCTACAGTATAGATTAAACACATTTGCTTTGATATTAGTAAGACTTGGATTCAATAATCAGTTCTGTTGTTTTATTCATGTTAAGCTGCTTAATGATACTTTCACCATCCTGTATTATTTTTCCTGACTGTTCATATGGTGTGTATCATTGACATAGTGGCTCCAAATAACACATATCTTATTACCTTACTGAAGGCCCAGTGCGTGAAATTCATACAAGCGTAGGCCTTCCTTCCCCCAGCTGCCGGCCCTGGTTTCCCTCCGGAACTTGGGACCCAGGCCTCCCTCACAGCTCCAGCTTCCTCCGGAAGGTGGTCTGGAAGAACTTCCGGTCTAATTAGTCTCTTATGCTTTTATTATTATTGATTATTACTGATAGCTTCATGTGCATCTTTGTGCAGTGTCTCACAAGGTTGTGAAGTCACCTGAAGCTTGAGGTCCTCTTTTAAGGCTATTTTTAGTTGGCAGAATTCAGTTGAGGCCCACCACCATCGGAGGCTACCCATCAAATCCCTGATGTGTGAGCCTCTCTACAATATGCCATTTTGCTTCTCCAAGACCAACAAGAGAGTGTCTTAGTTGTAAAGGTTAGCCTCACTTAGGATAATCTACCTTTGGCTAATTCAGAATCAACTGATTTGGAGTGTTGGTTATGTCTACAAAATCTCCCTCCCTTTGCCATTGAAGGTATCCTCATCATAGGAGCAAAATCCTATAATATTTCTGCTCACACTCGAAGGGGTTATAAAGACAGTATGAGGCATTGGGAATCATTTCAAAAGTCTGCCTACTGAACACATTCATGCTAAATGTGTTCATTTCTAAAACCGAGCTAATAATTCACCAACTCAATTAGAATTATCTAACAATTAGATATGATAAAAATTTGAATTGCAAACCTGTCAAAAATATGATATTAGTGTTCTGGTTATTATAATGAATACGAGTTATATCAGCATAGAAAAAAAGGACTTACAAAATATCTAAGGCAACATATTCAAATTCTACAATGACTATCTCTCCCTGGAGTGGGATCAGGGATAATTATTATCTGCTTATTTCTGTTGTTGTATTAATATTATTAGTCTTTGGCATTTTGTGCAATAATTTAATATGTGTACTTGCAAGGCATTTAATACATTCCAGGTCTCTGTCATCAGTTCATAAATTAACTCATCTAGTTTTCATAAAATCTTAGGAGTTCGGTTCTATTAATATCCTTAGTTTACAGTTAAAGAAACTGAGGCCAAGAGAGGTTAAATGATATGCTCAAGGTCACCTAGATATTGAGTCTCACAATCAAAGCAGTAATTTATGCAGACTGGCTTCTTGTACTTCACTATTTTGCCTTCCTATCAACATTCACTGTTTCAGTAGTAATGGAAACAGAATGATTTACATCTATATATATAAAATGCTAATATGCAAAGTGTCCTCACAAGAGTTTGAGAGCTCTATCGCTCACATGCACTGACCGCCAAGGGGTGGCGCGAGATGACAGAAGGCCCAGGCCAGCAGCTAGCAGCTTGGGAAGGAAGGCCCCAGCTGGCAGCCAGAAGGCCCCCATCAACCCTGATGGATGGCCAGGCCTAGGGACCGTAACTGTGCATGAATTTTATGCACCTGGCCTCTAGTTCTTTAAATAAGCCATCAAGCTATAGCAAAACAAGAGCAACTGGCTTATTAACAATCAGAGAGCGAAAGACACTGAGCTGGAGTTCTCGGAATCTTCCTCCAGCCCCACTTTTTTTTTTTTTAAATATAGTCTTTTAAAGTAAAGCTTCAAACATTTGGGAAGCCACTGCAGTGGACTGGGGACCTGCTGGAGACTGAATGCATCGCGGTTGGAGCGGAGAGCTATTCCTGCGAGAAACGGCTTGCTCTTTGTTCCGAGTTAGTTTGTCTCTTCTCCAAAGGCCGTCCTTTTCTTTTCTGGATATATTTTTTTTTCCTCTCCTTTGCAAGACCGTTTTGCCCAGAACTCCCACATCGCTGCGTTTCAGATGAAAGAGAAGCCTGTTCCCCTAGCAAATGGCTCCCGCCCAAGCAGACAGGGACCGGTCCAACGCGTTTGACTTCCTGCCACATCGGCTCTCTGAGTTGGTTTCTGGGAAGGCGCCTCGCTCAGGCAGCACCTGCTGGCACACGTTAGGCCTCCTGCGATGAGTCATGATTTCCTCGCTTGCCTTTTTGTGCATCTTGAAGGTGTTAAGCAGCAAAACAGCTTCGGTCCTCTCCTCCGCACGATGGCTCAGACGAAACCCTTCTCAGCAGCTGCTTCGGGTTTGCTCATCCTTAGTCTCTCCTGGCAGAGAGAGAGCCCTGTTTCCCCTACAATTAGGATTTTTTTTTAACTGCTCCCTGCATTGTCTTCTTCCAGACCTTTCTTTGTCCTGTGCGAGTACACAGATTAAAATAAAAATGCCAAGGCCATACCCCTCATTCTTGTTCCCCCCTCCCCCCCCCCCCCACAGAGCATGCTCTGATTAAAGATTTTGTCGGATTGGCTTGAACCCTGAGTGGGTATTGGAGTGGGGAGAGGCAGAGAAAAAGGAGGGGCGGGGGCAGGAAAGCAACAGAGATGGTTTCGCATTTTTCTTCTCTCATTTTTTTCTGCTTCTGTCTGTACCAGGGCATAGTCACAAAAGCAGAGTGAGTATTCATTGCTTTGTTCATTTGTTCACTCGTTGACCGATATTTATTGTGTGTTAGGCAGGGGAGCTAAAGCAATGTGGAAATGATGGGAGAAAAAAAAACAAATAAAACCAACAATAACAACAAAAATAGGCACCATAGTTAGCATCAGAAGACCTTGGTTCTCCCTGGCACTTAAACTTTGTAGTGGGAAAATTGGCAAGTTGTTGAATATTTCAGAAATATTTTTTTTAATATATTTTATTGATTTTTTACAGAGAGGAAGGGAGAGAGATAGTTAGAAACATCGATTACAGAGAAATATCTATCAGCTGCCTCCTGCACGCCCCCTACTGGGGATGTGCCCACAACCAAGGTACATGCCCTTGGCCGGAATTGAACCTGGGACCTTTCAGTCCACAAGCTGACACTCTATCCAGTGAGCCAAATCGGTTTTGGCAAGAAATATGTGTTGATGATCTGCTACCTGTCAGTCCCTGGCCAATTGCTGGGGACCTAGTAATGGACAGGACAGATATGGTCTCAGTCTTCAGCGAGATTCTGGTCCAGGGAGGTATTTTTGTCTCTTTGATCATCATTCAGATCAGTCCAGTTTGAGCTTTTGCATTTTTCCCCTCCTAAATCCTGTATTATAGTTCTTTCTCTTTATTGGGCTCTATTCCAGGGCAGACCTCTCATGTCATCTGTCCCCCTGCAAAGAACTCCATTCACTGAAACCCCGTACTCTCCTCCTGATCCTCGATATTTATCCCCCTTCACCAAAGTCCACCGAGCAAGTAGGGTTTAGGATCAAGCAATCCGGTGCCCCCACATTGTGGAATATGCAACTCCTTAACATCTGCTTTATCTTTATTGTCAATCAAGAGCACAGCACATCTCAAATTATTAGACTTTTAAAGACTGTAAAAAAAAATGAAGGAGAAAACGTATAAGCAGGCACAGGGAAAGTGATGTAGTTTAGGTTGCTACCATAAAAGGCATTTAGATGTCCCTTGGGTCAAAGAGTGCTTGATCTGTGAGGAAACATTTGAACTCATTTCTTTCCACCTCTCATTCAACCAGTAAGCTGAAACATCTGCTAATAAGTACCGTATTTTCTGGCATATAAGACCACTGGGCATATAATACGACCCCCAACCTTTCCAGTTAAAATATAGAGTTTGAGATATACTCGCCCTATAATATGACACCCAGAGTATAAGACAACCCCCTCACTTTTGAGAAGATTTTCCTAGGTTAAAAAGTCATCTTATACTATGGAAAATATGGTAATGGAAGAACATGTGCTGCTGATAAAGAACAAAAATGGCTTTCATTTATTGAGCACTTACTATATTGCTGTGTTAAAATATGCAGAATTATGTCATTGAGTTGCACTACAATTCTGTGAGTAATGATGTGATCTCCATGTGAGAGATGAGAAAATGGAGAATCACAGTGGCTCTGTGCACGTCTAACAGGGAGGGTGGCTACGTGGTCCAGCGAGCTTTCAAACCTCCGTGTCTTCTTTATTTCCTCTAAAAATATGAAGACGAGGCTCCAATGGTGACCTAGGTTTCTGCCTTCCTTCTTTGACAGTGTGTCTGTTCACTATTCCATAGAGTTCATAGTCTGTTCTTCATTTGCCCAAAATGTTATATTCCTCTTATGTGTGCTCATCAATTTTCTAAGAGTTCTTTTTGCTTTAAAGTTCTGAGTCTCTTTCTGTAGTAGGGTAGGGTGTTTCAAATGAAATGAAATATAGGAATACAAATTGTAATTCTATACGCTTCTATATTTGGTCTAGAACAGATTAAGAATCATCAGGGTATTCCTAGTATCAGTGGCTTAAAAAGGTCATGTTTTATTTGTTTCAAATAAAAAAAGTATAGACGTGATCATTCTGATGCTGGTATGAGGTTTGTCTGCTTAACCTTCAATAGGACCTGTTCTCTCCTGCTCTGCTCAACCCCCCTTAGTACATGACTTCCATATTTAAGGTCACTCTATGTTTTCAAGAGGTACACTGGACCTCTGGCCATTGCTTCCACTTCATGTCAGTAGGGACAAGACATTGGGGTGAGCTCAGACTCTTTAAAAACTTCCCCAGGGTCACTTACAAGTTCTGTTTCTATTTCATTGCTAGGCATATATATAAAGCTGTGCAGGAAATGTAGGCTTAAACTGAACATTCTATATGCCTTCTCCCTTCCAATGTGGAATGCTGTTAATAAGAGAGAGAAGGGGAGAGAGAGAGAACAAATATTTTAGCTTAAATTTTTATTATTTTTTTTAATATATTCTATTGATTTTTTACAGAAAAGTAAAAAAGTCAAAAACATCGATGAGAGACATGGATCAGCCGCCTCCTGCATGCCCCACAGTGGAGATGTGCCCGCAAGCAAGGTACATGCCCCCAACCGAATCGAACCTGAGACCTTTCAGTCCGCAAGCCGATGCTCTTTCCACTGAGCCAAACCAGTCTCGGCTTAGCTTAAATTCTTAAATACCAAAGCTAGCTGTGAACAGTATCTAGGACATTAAGAGTGTTTTTAAAAAATAATTTAATGTTTAGGAACCCATGGTTTGCCTTAGATGTTTCTTGGGTTTGGTGCAGGGGTTTTATGGAGGAATAGGAGATAAAATAAGAGGGATACAAGCAGATAGCATTCCCTGGACCCTAGCTTCCATGAAGAAGAGAACTTGCATTGACTAAGATCCCTACATAGAGCTGAGATAAGTCTGATTTCCTTTGGGGAGAAAAAGACGCTGTTGCAAAATTAATAATAAAGGAAATCACTTGTACATAACTGCTTTCTCATGTTTTAGTCAAAAGTGACTTGCCAAACAAATCCATACCAGGTGGTAGGCTAAAGCGCCCAAGTCCCTTGATTATCAATTTAGCACTCTTCCTAGTACATTTCATTAGAATTAACCGGAAGGATTCATATACACGCCCCCTGCCTTTGATATGCGCGTTCTTTTGCTAGCTCATGCTCCCTGGCACTAATTGATTTATTGATTTATTCAGTAAAGCAGATGCTGCCCATAACGAGCAGTAACTATGCACTCAAATGAAATCAGCCCCATTAAAGGAGAAACCTTGCTCTAATTGAATACATTATACGTATGCCCACGTCCTGAAAATTATTCTTATATTAATAAACTTTGGGAGGCATATGGAAGGGGAAAAAAAACACACCTCACTTTATTACCTTTCAGGTTATGTATATAAGGCTATTTTTTTAGAAAGCTTTTTAGAGCAATTTCTATTTTTGTGTTGCGTCAGGGGTTAGATATCCAGATAAATTATGTTGTATTTATTATTACCTTCATTTTTACAATAAGAACACTTATGCTTAAAAACGATTTGTGAGTGGTCACACACTTTGTTGCCAAAAAACAGTGGATTCAGGCAAGACGACCACTGCTGTCTATGAACTCATCTTCACTCTGGAAACACACAGTAGTAGTGGATTTTGGTGTCACACATGGCATTCTCTGCTGGTACACTCTGGTCTGCCATGCCATTTTCAGAAATACACACATACGTTTGTGCCTACCCAGGAAAACACTGGAGATACCAGTTCCTCCCTTCTTCCAGGGGTTAGTGGTCTCCTTGTCTTGGAGTTCGTGGCTACCCTTCTCAGATCAGTCTCTGCAGTGGGTTAGTCCCCCCAGCTCCAGGACTCATAGCTACCCATTGGGGGTTCTTCTCTCTCAACTGATGCTCATGGTTTAACACTTGTCATGGCCAAGTTCAATCTAGTCTAAAGAGAGAGGCATATGGCGAACTCATGGTTTTCCCTGAATGAAATTCAAGACATCGTAGCATGTTTTGGTAATGTCTTTATCTCAGCGGGACAAGAGAACAGCCCTCAGTGATTAAACTTTTACCCAGGATAAGATTTATCTAAAACTACCTCTTCATTCTAGAGGGAAAAAAAATCTCCACTTGACTCAACTATTTTTTTTCCAAGTAGATCAGGCCTGCTCTCCCTGTTTTGGCATCATTAACTGTATTTCCCTGATTATTTGTAGTAGAAATACCATATTCCCAATATGGAGACTGAATAGTCCATGTGATGAGTATGTACAGTCAAGATGGAGAGTCACTCCCTAGCCCTACTTGAAGGATCTTTTTCTGTTTTTCACAAGAATGTTTTACTTCGGTTCTTGAGTAAGGCAAGCGGGTTGATATTGTGTATCACGCATTCAGCCTGCGTGTCTGTAGACAGGTATAAAGGTGATTTGTAGTCTTGCAGTTTGGCTTCAAATCTGGAAATAAAGGAACTATATGAAGGCAGTGTCGTGGCAGTAATACTGTACACGAAGTTTCGAGAAAAACTTTGATCCCTGAGCAGGTGGTTTCTACTTCTGTTACCTTGAGAAGTTAGTCAACAGCATATTGAGGATTTATTGTGTGGAGGAACAAAACAGAAATAAAATGCACTGTTCCATTAAAGACTAGTTTACCATCAGCAGCTGGAAGGCTCAAGAAAAAAAAGAACCCACACATAATACAATGACATAAAAAAAGTTTTTATAACAGAAGCAGGCAAACCAAGCACACTTGTAGATGGGACAGGTAGGTAAGGCCTGCACATGCATACATGAATATTTGGGTATGTTTGCTAAGTGCAGTTTTTTACTCTTTCTCCTAAGGCTGCTATTTTCTTTGAAGGCCAAACACTTTCAGTTGAGAGATTTAATCATCCTTATCTAAGTGATCTTTGATTCAAAACTAAACTAGCTTCACTGTCAATACCTGACCATTTTCTCTCTTACAAAGAATCATATATTTTAGTAATGTGTAAATGTTCCCATTGATTTCTGGATTCCCCAAGTACAAAAATCATAAAAAACAATTACACTATTTTGCAAGATGTTTGTCCTTCCACTATATAAAAAATATTTGAGCAAAGAAAATGATTAAAACCATCGATCAGCATTTCTTAAAATTTATTACTTTACCTTAGACATTATTTTCCCAAAGAGAAAGAGGTAATGAAAACAGAATAAATGCTGTTTCTTTAATAATTTGCTATATTTTTTTAAAAAAAGTAGGCATTTTGTCCAATGTCAAACAACTCTATTGTCTACCGTAGATTTTAGTTTCTATCTGTATCTAGACATAATTTTAGATTATGGTCTGTGAGAATAAGGAAATATGTGTATTGTATTTTATTTATGAAGGTTCTAAAAGTATTTTTATTGCTGTCATAATAAATCACCACAGGTATGATAGATTAAACAATACAATCTAATGATCTTCTAGTTCTGTAGGTCAGAAGTCTGACATGGGTCTTCGTGGGCTAAATTCAAGATCTCAACAGAGCTACATTCTTTTCTAGAAGCTTTAGTAGAGGATATTTCTTTGGACTTTTCTGGCTCTGCCAGGTCTCCCTCATTCTTTGGCTCATAGCAACCTTCTTCTTGCCTCAAAGGCAGCCAGAATAGGTTAGTCCCTTTGTGTGCTTCCATCTCTCTGAATGTTTGCAGCCAGAAAGGGTCTCTCTATGTTCTGAAATGGGACCCACCTAAGTATTACAGTATCATTTCTTCATGCCAGCATTCAACCTTGATTATGTTTACAAAGTCTTGTTAGCCTTTGAAGGTAATATATTTAAAAGGTCTGTGGGAATTAGTGTGTGGACACCTCTGGGCTCCATTATTCTGCCTACCACCGGGGGTAAGAAGCACTAGGAGAAAGGGAAATAGAGACTAAACTGTAGATGTGTTCATTTCTTTATTAAACCAGCACATAAACCAGAAGTTCTTCTTAGAAGACAATGTTTCATGGATGCTGTGGGTGTATTAGGGAAGAAAATTTGCAGGTTCAATACATCTTTCAGACACTCTCTGCTAGACTTCGGGCACAGGATTCTTGCATGTTGTTTTCCCTTAAAATAATAAGCGATGAGTCATCCATTATAGTTCAGGAATTTTACCCACCAGTCACAATAAGGGGGGGACAATGTCGTGGGGACATTGGTCCAGTTGGCCATGATAATCAAAAAAGGAGGCAAGAAATATATACAGATGTCAATAGGAAAAGATGCTCCACATCATGTATCGTAAGGGGAATGCAAATTTTAAGAAAGGAGATAGTACTAGACACTTATTATGTCAAAATTTGTAACAGTGGCAACACCTGTTCCAAAAGTGCCTATGCTCTCTTGTTGAGGTGGTTTTAGGTAATAGAACTGATTAGATTTCTTGTGGACTGAGTAAGGAGAAATTTATTTCATAGCAAATATCTCCTGCTGCACATGAACCAACCCCATGGGTATTATGGAGACTCAAATACATGAAATTAGCTAACAAGCCACTTGGCCAAAACAGGTTGATGTCTCTTCAGGTGCGTGCTTTGATTTACTTGATACCAAGTGGTTTGGTTCATGGGGGCCCTGGATAAGGAGCATACATACTTCAGTGTTTTATACACCTGATCCTCACCATTGTAGTCTACCCAGTGCACTGTGTTCTCTCAAGTGCTATTCACAACCATCAACGGTACACCAAGTGTTCTCACTGCACTGGGAGAAACAAACAAGATGGACAAGATAAAGAGTAAAAACATTTCCATGAACCTGATATCAAAACCTATGAATTTTACAATGAAGTAAGATTAAGTTGCTTTAACCAGTTTGGCTCAGTGGATAGAGTGTTGGCCTGCAGACTGAAGAGTCCCAGGTTTGATTCTGGTCAAGGGCATATATCTTGGTTGCTGGTACATCCCCAGTAAAGGGTATGCAGGAGGCAGCTTATGGATGTTTCTCTCTCAACGATGTTTCTCTCTCTCTATCCCTCTCCCTTCCTCTTGACAAAAATCAATAAAATGAAAAAAAAAAGAACAAGTTAACTCTGACTATGACTGAGAATAGCACTAATAATAAATTTTCGGTCAATTGCTGATATACAAGAAGATAATGAAAGAAAGAAGTAGCAAAAGTAATGAAAAAGAACATCATTAAACTGAGGTGGCTCTACTGCTTTGATAGTCTACATAAGGAAACTTGAAATCTAAGCCAAAATCAATTATAAATGCACTCATATGTATTTGAAAAAAGGGGAGAGTTGGGAATGGAGGTAAGTGATCAACAATGGACACAGATATTTGGGGGGGTGAGGGCATGTGCCTGGGGTGGGTGAGGCCAGGGGAGGTCATTGGGGGAAAAAGTAAACATATGTACTACTATATGTAATATTTCAAACAAACCAACCAAAAAAAGCCAATAACAAACACCCAACAAGACATTCCTAAAATAAGGCCACTGCTTAAGCTATATTCAAATAATTCTCTTGCTTTCATTCTGCATCTACTCTATAAAAGCCTTTAATTTCTGTCTTCAAAGTGCTCCTAACCAGTTTCAATATTCATTCAAATAGATTAAAATTGTTATCTGTTAGCATAGATCAGTTCAAAATTATACTTTTTTTCCCTAAGACATACTTGAAGGCTCACATTGCAAACTGAAATATCTGGAAGGACATAACACAGGGGAATATTTATCCCATTCATCTTCTATAACTTCTCTCTGTAAGACTGACTGCAATAACCATGCCACAGGTTAGCTCAGCTACTGTGCAGTCTGCGTGTGCTTCACAAGCACCGGGAGATGCGTGATAACAGTGCAGCGTCCTGCCTTCAATTCTGGCCAGTGCCTACTACGGTCTTCTAATCGAACACCAAACTAGATGTTGATAAACTAGACCTCCCACTAAAGGCCATTTCAGACACTATACAGTAATAAAACACATATTGCTAATATTTAATCCTCTCCATTCCCATCAAGGCATCCATGTAGTTGGAGTTGATAACAGTTCATAGATACTCTGCTTGTTTTCACAGTATCAAGGGTAAGACTGGAAAGGATGTTAGAGGTTTTTGCACTCGAATAAATTGTTTTCATTTCATGCACTGAGGACCCTCGGTGGACGATTACAATCGTCAAGCTGCTCAGGGTTTGCTGCTGAAGGAAGGAAGATGTAGAACATGAAGCATGAGAGGAAAAGGCCCTTTTGGGGGACAACCTGGCCTCCAAATTTGTGTTCAATCAGAGTTTTTCTGTTACTACATTGTGGTGACGTTTGTTTTCCCTTTGAAATTCCGTTTGAAGAAAATTGTCAGAAGTATTCTGGTGTGTGTCTGGGTACACTTAACTTCTTCTTCTTTTTTTTTTTTTTAATACATTTTATTGATTTTTCACAGAGAGGAAGGGAAAGGGATAGAAAGCCAGAAACATCGATGAGAGAGAGACATTGGTTAGCCGCCTCCTGCACGCCCCATAGAGGAGATGTGCCCGCAAGCAAGGTACATGCCCCTGACCAGAATCGAACCTGGGACCTTTCAGTCCGCAGGCCGACGCTCTATCCACTGAGCCAAACCGGTCTCGGTTACACTTAACTTCTTGATGAAAGGAGTAAAAAGTGAAATTCTTTTAGTGAGATGGTAAAACAACATTGCTTCTTTCCATATTTTCCTGGAAAAAAAAAACATAAAAAACATATAGAATGATTTGTATGAACCGAAGCCAGGGAGATCCTCAAATATGAACTCTCCAATAAAGCCTCTGCTGACGAAATTAATAGTGGAGTATGCTAATGACAGAGATGTTATTTCAAGATGCATCAGCCAGAAAGTGTGATATCACTATGAAATGAAAGTATTAGAAAGGCCAGCTTTGCACATAGAAACTGAGAATAACTTCTGGTTGATCTTTAAATGAAGTGGTGAAAGAGACCCAATCATTGATTTCCTATGAAGTGTCTTTGGCTTTAATCCTTTTTATTTCTTCCTTAAAAAATGTGATCAGGATTCACTGTCCTTACAGAATTCTTTTTCTTGTCTTTCAGGTATTCCCATAATCATTGCCTTCCCAAAAAGATTTTCTTGGGGTTAATTACTTAAAGATGCTTCTTTCCAGAATTTTATTTCATCACCTTGTGTCTTTCTTCCACAGTTTGTTGCAATCGGCAATTATCTGGTTGGCAGATCAGTTGAGTTGCCTGTTAGTTTGTTTAGTTATCTACATTGTTAATTATCTTCAGTTTTCATAAAATACAACTACGGTGAGGGCAACTTCCTTAATTACCTCATGTACCAGCCTCATCCACAGAATGCACACATAGCAAGCACTTAATAAATAGTTGGAAGGAAAGAGTATCTTTTAAGATGCATACAGCCCTGACTGGTTTGGCTCAGTGGATAGAGCATAGGTCTACATGCGAAGTGAAAGGTCCCAGGTTTGATTCAGTCAAGGGCATGTACCTTAGTTGTGGGCACATTCCCAGTAGGAGGTGAGCAGGAGGCAGCTGACTGATGTTTCTAACTCTCTATTCTTCCTTTCTTCTCTCTGTAAAAAAAAGAAAAAGAAAAAGAAAAAGAAAAAACCACACACACACACAATAAAATACATATATTTTTTAAAAAGATGCATTCAGTAACCTAACATATGAAGCATAATTGACTATATCTTGTCCCAAATGAGAACTTGCTTGAACTAGCACCTTCTTTGGCCTGTGCATCTTGGACTAAGATGTGCGTTGACAGTCCATGAGCATGCGAACTACCAACTGATATTTTTTAAAGCAGATTTTTCCCCCTGAAAAATTAGAGGCGATATTAAGCTACCTTATTTGAAAACATAACTTCTAAATTAAATATGGATACTACTAAGGAATAAAATGCACATTTACATACATCTTTAAGATACATGTAAAGGAATTTGTTTTTATCTGGCCAGATCATAGCAGGATTAGATAATCATTTTCCTCTGACTAGGCTAGTGGTGGGTAAAACATTTTAAGCGACATTAGCAGTATTTGTAGGGCGTCTGTTATTCTAATACATCAATTAAAACTCCTTGTAAGAAATAAAACTTCATTCCCATGAAAGAACAGTCAACTCTTTTCAAGAAGGTTTATTGTAACGCATAGGAATTTCAAATGGCACAGTCACACAGTTCTACTTTTAAAGGTAGAAACATCTAAAAGCCAGCTGATGAATGGAAACCAACATGTTGTCCTTGCATGCTGTCTTAAAAAGGGCTAGATGTCTCCTTGCTAACCTGCACTCTGAATGGCCTTTGCTGGAAATGCAGGAATTGCCCTCAGAGTGTTACAAGATAAAAGCATCGCTGCGTTTTTGGCTGCAGGAGATCTCACTGTTCATGTCAGTTTCTAGCTCTCCTTTAAGCAGCTGCTTAGCGGGTTTGAAATGTTTTGCTCAGAGACGACGAGGGCAACACTTTGAATACCTTTTTCTCGGGAGAAGACATCAAACATCACTGAAAACATTTTTTTTCTGAATAGGTAAATCCTTATTCAGTCATTTTCACTCATATTCCAGTCCTATGTGTGAATCTTAGTAGTCACAGAGGAGAGGAAAAGACAGTTAAGAATAAAAACAGAGAATATATTCATGCCACATTAAGATGTGAGGTGGGGATATGAAGAGAAGGGAGGGAGCAGATGAAGTGCAAAGAGAAGAAAATCAGGAGATTGAAGTGGTAGCTTTGAATGAAGACAATGAATACTAAAGCCATTTCCTTAAGGTTAAAAAAATTACTTTTGAGAAAGAGACATTTCTATTTTTTCTTTTTTTAAAAATATATTTTATTGAATTTTTACAAAGAGGAAGAGAGAGGGATAGAGACTTAGAAACATTGATGAGAGAGAGACATCAACCAGATGCCTCCTGCACGCCCCCCACTGGGGATGTGCCCACAACCAAGATACATGCCCTCAGCAAAAATTGAACCCAGGACCCCTCAGTCCGCAGGCCGACGCTCTATCTACTGAGCCAAATCAGTTTCAGTGAGAAAGAGACATTTCTAGCATTAATATTCTGATGAATGCCCATCATGTGGTGATGAAAGCACACCTTTGAAATACTTGTAAGAGCCTTTTGTCTAAACTTTCACCCTAAGGACAACATAGTTCCATTAAAGCTGTTTTAAGAAGGAATAAGAAACTGGCGTTCTTATTAAGGACCCTGGTCTTAATATGAAGCTTGGCCAAGCAGAAGGCATGCCTCCTCCTTTCTGTGAATTCTCTGCACAGCTGAGTAAGAGTTGAAAAGGACACTGCTGTAGGTGCCTTCCCAGGACTGTAATGTCATGTGCATGAGACAAGGGTTGACCCAACCTCTGAGTCTCCAAGGAGACCCATGCATATGTTCTTTCCACACTCACCTGTGGGAACCCCTTTCATGTCCCACATGGTTCAGGGTTCCGGTTCAGGGTTCAAGTTCTGGAGAAGGCCACACACAAATGAAAAGAGACTAGAAAAGTGTTAATTTGGGAACATTCTGGGCCAGGCAGGAGCCCACCTCTAGGGGAAAGATTACTCTTCACTTTGGCCTTGTCATCCTTTTATTCAGGTTTAAGATACACCCATTTCCCCGAGGCAGGCATTTCCAGTGGCAGGCGAATTATCGTATCAGTAAGGATTTACATGATTGTTTGGTGCAGAAGTTGATTCAGCGACCACTGTCTCAATTAGAGAGGGAGTGGTTGGCTCTGACCTTTCAGAGTTTCAAGGTTGACCAGCCTTCCGGGTTTCTTGTACACACCTTTTTTTAAAAAAATATATATATTTTATTGATTTTTTCACAGAGTGGAAGGGAGAGGATAGAGAGCCAGAAACATCGATGAGAGATAGACATCGATCAGCCGCCTCTTGCACACCCCCCACAGGGGATATGCCCGCAACCAGGATACATGCCCCCGACCAGAATCAAACCTGGGGCCCTTCAGTCCACTGAGCCAAACTGGCCTTGGCACACCTTTTTAATTAGTGAGACAATGATTGGTTTCCCACACTCACTAAAGGACTTGCCATTGAAACTCACTTCTGGCAATTAAATAAATTCAAATACCTAAGCATCTGTGCTAAGACCATAGTACCAAACCCAGACTTAGTACCTAACCTCATTGCAGTTTCAGCCTCTCTCAGGAGTGGAATTTTAAGCAGCCAATCTGGAATATGCCTGATAAAAGCCCCCCTTCCATGCCCATAGGTATATTACCCTGACACAATCCACTCTCCCTAATCCCTCTTCTGCCTTTAAATATATATATGTATATATATTATTGATTTCAGAGAGGAAAGGAGAAGAGAGAGAGAAAAAATCAATGATGAGAGAGGGTCATTGATTGGTTGTTCCCTGCATGCCCTCTATTGAGGATCGAGCTCGAAACTCAGGCATGTGCTCTTCACTATAATCAAACTTGGGACCCTTCAGTCTGCAGGCCGATGCTCTACCCACTGAGCAAACCAGCAAGGACCCTCTTCTGTCTTTACAAGCCTCCTCTTTGTACAGCTCTTCAGAACTCCTTCCTACTTGTTAGATTTATGAATCCTTCATTAAAGCCAAAAGAGCTTTAAATTTTACTCAGTTCAATTTTATTATTTAAAAGGCATTTAACTCTAACTTTGAAAGTGAGAATCTTTAAAAGGAATCTTTAAGTTGTAAAAGGAGTGAAACCACCTAAGCTTTTTTCCTGCTGTTTTGGAGTACTTTGGGAAAGTAGCCAAAATGTTTGGTTTAGCCAGTGCTCACTATTCTACAATATGTAATAATTATCATCATGACAATATTCTCACATCTTTTAAAAAAGTTCCCAAACCACTCCATTAAGTAAATGTATAGATTTAATCTGAGACACTAGTTGAATCTGGGATACTCGTTAAACTTAGAACCTTACATCTCCAATCTGCTTCTTGTAAATATGTTAATCACACATTGATTCAGTAGGATTTGACATAATGGTTTCATTTGCTTAACCTGGATTCATTTTAATAGGTTGGAAATGTAGTCATTTCATGAAGGTTGCTGATCCCATGTAAAAGTTTAAAATACAGAGGAGAGGCTAGATTGATGAAATATAGATAAAAGGAATATGAAAGATGATGTTAATGAAAGAGATATTATTCACTTACAAATGATCATAGTAGGCATAATCAATAAATTAGTTGTAATGATTGATTATATCTGCCTTCCTTGGCAAATTTTCAATTTCCCAAATGTTAAACATACATTGCTCTGATTAGTAGTAATAAGATACTAGGGGCCCAGTGCACAAATTCGTGCACTGCAAAAGGAACTGTGGGCCATGAGGTTGCAGTAGGAAGAGGGGCAGATCTTGGCCCATCCTCCATGCCCCTGCCTGCCCCTCCTGCCATGGTCTGGTCCCCTGTCTGTCTTGAGGCAAATGCCAGCAGTGGGTACACGCAAGGCTGGTGTGGTAAGTGGGTGCGAGCAGAAGCTTTACCCTGAGTGCCCCTCAGGAGCAGTAGGAGGTGAGAAGCTCTGAGGGTTGATTGAAGCTGGCAGTGCCTCTCACATCCACTGATGGCAGTGAGCAATCAGGGCCAATGCCAGGTTCCAGCATTGGGTGTGAGCATCGGGTGGGACTGTAACACACAGGTGCAGAGAATTTTCAGTAACCACCAGAGCTTGCCTTGATGATAGCAACCAGAGTCCCATCTTGGTCTGACACCCCCGCTCACCTGCTCCACCATCCCACCCCAGCCCATGCCCGCCATGTTCCGCACATGCTCCTTGTGATCATCCCATGTCATAGCAACCAGTTGTTCGGTTGTTCAGTTGTTCTGGTTGTTCCACAGTTCAGTTTATTTGCATATTAGCCTTTTATTACATAGCATATAGGTGCTAAGTTTTCAGGAATATTGCTCATGTTGTATGTCTCATACTTCCAAAGTCATGGATAAATCGAAAGAAGGGCAAGTCTTCTGGGAACCTGTTACTGGAATTGTAGTGGTCATTGTGTCCTCATGCCTGCAAACACTGCCCCAAAGAAATGCCAGGGCAGCAGTTTGCAGTACAGAAAGAGAACATGGTTTAGCATTGAATTAGCCAATCCAGCTAATCCAGACCTGCCTCTCTGATAGCTAGTAGGTTACAGATTATATAGGACAAATTCTCAAGACATCTTGAGCTAAGGGTTTAGGGTCATGGTTCTGAGGCCAATTAGTTATAGGTAATGTAAAGGTAATGAATCATCTCTTCAAATCTTGAGGATACCTCTGAGGTTTTTTTGGTGTCCCTCTGTCAGTTCTCGTGTGAAAATAGTTCTATCTTGGTGCTCAGGAGTTGAAACTTAAGTTAGACAAAAATGTGACCTGTAGCCTGCCAGAGGTGCAGACCATAGGACCATTAGTCAAGTCTAGGCTACTCTCTTCTGCCTCTGAGATGGCTGATTGTTCAGGAAAAAGGGTAGGTCTCTGAGAGAGACAGAATTTCTAGAGATAAGATTGTAAAACTACATTGAAGCAGTCATAGTGTTATTAGAGGAATGCATGGATGCTCTTTCTCCATTGTGAGAGCCTGGCATGCCTGTAAGAGGCATGGAAGCTCTGTGTCCTTGACTCATCCCTCGGCCTATGTAAGCATCTCTTTCATCTGGTTGTTCCTCTGTTATAAATAAACCAGTAATCGGGAAGGTAAATGCTTCCTGAGTTATTTGAGCTTCTTTAGCAAATTAAACAACCTACAGAGGAGGTCATGGGAACCTCTGTTTAAAGCCAGTCAGTCAGATATACACGTAACAATCTAGATTTGAGATGGGGATCCTGCATTGGAGGGTGTTCTCGGAACATCCAATTGGTAGCTGGTTGGTTAGAATCATGGTCGGCAAACTGCAGATCTCGAGCCACATGTGGCTCTTTGTCCCCTTAAGCGTGGCTCTTCCACTAAATACCACGACCTGGCCAAGTCTATTTTGAAGAAGTGGTATTAGAAGAAGTTTAAGTTTAAAAAACCTGGCTCTCAAAAGAAATTTCAATCGTTTTTTTTTACTGTTGATATTTGGCTCTGTTGACTAATGAGTTTGCCAACCACTGCCCTAACTCACAGTGTCCTGTGATGTTGTCCTCTACAATTTGTAACCTACATGCCATTAGAGAGTTTGAACTCACTTGTCCAATCATTGACCTGAATGACGTGATTCATGTGTTTTAAAAATAGACTCTTTTATCAAAGAGTCAAAAAGATATCCAAATCTGCTTTCCCCCCTCTTATTAGTTATATTTTATTATATTTTCCCTTATTCTACAAGGAAAAGTACTTTTGTATATATCATTATTATGCTTTTGAAAGATATAACATTGACAGGGGAAAATAGGTTCTCTCTATTCATGGAGAAAAGCATCCTATGAGCAGTAATAGCGTCTGTTTTGCTTCCACAGTGTTAAGCACTCAGCCAAGATTGCTCAAACCTCTGTAAGAAAAACTTGATAGGGCATTAAAGGAAGAATCAGACATGAGCCTTATTTTATTTCCTATGCACCGTGAGTCCCTGCAATCCCAGGGTAGCAAGGAGACCTTGCATGAATGATTCATGCCACATCGGTGACCTAACATCTTCTGAGAGGTGGTACCTCTGGTTGCTGTTTACCAAGGTGACCGCCTACAAAGAGATCTTGAGGGGGACTCCTCTCTCATCAAAAATCTCCCACCAAATCCCCTCTGACATTACAAATGCCGTTTCCTACCTTTGGTGAGTTTTCAAACTGCAGACCAAGTGCCTCTTAGTGAAGAGCTATGCCCATATCTGGCAATAAAAAACAGAATTCAACTGTACTTTCCAAAGTGTGAAGTTGAGAATTTTTTCCAGGCTTGGTGTATGAATCGAATTTTATAAATACAGTTTACATAGTCTTGCTGATCTTTTCCTTGCCATTGAGTAGCTGGAACCTCCCGCAATGGCACTTGAAATGTTTTGCTTCTGGGAAGAAAACGATTTATTCAATAATGTTACAGTCATTCCTAGTTTAAGTGTGGAAAGCGTTGAAGTTGCTTATGGGACCGTGTCAATTTTGTGGTACCTGGATCCTTATTAAAGTTTTTCATGGATGAATCAAACATCTAAACATAATCTGCTTTCATCCATTGAAGATTGTTCTCCTCATATTCACACATCTGTGGTGATGGCAAAACTCCTGCCTCTCCTTCACCCCAAGGTATGGATTTGGATAATACAGTTACCGATATCATTGTAATTTAACCTAGTTATGTATAACTATAAAGGAGCGAAGCGGAGGCCAAGTATTATAGGCATTTGTGTGTGTGTGTGTGTGTGTGTGTGTGTGTGTGTGTGTGCAGCTTTGCCAGAGAGCTGCAGTTTAGACACAAGCCCTATAAAGTCTGGGTAAAATAGGGAAGGTACTTGTCTGTCAGTCACACCTAGAACTGACCAGAGTAGGTGGAGCCACTACAAGCATGGAAAGGTTTCAGATGAGACAAAATAGTGGCAGAATAAATGGCCATGTCCTGAACCTTGCCCTGGAGTGAGCAGCAGAAATGAGTGGAATTCAGCCCGAGTTGCAATTCCATGGTTAACGAGGCTCCAGCCTCCCTGGGCGCAGGCTCCTATGAGTTCACAAGCAGGATCCCCTCTGACCGGCCCAACACATTAGCACAGGGCATTGCAACCACGTGAACAGCAGACATGTGAGCAGAACACTTCTATCCAAGGATCAGTAGCCCTGCAAGCAACCACCACAGGCCCAAGAGCAGTGTCTTTGCGTGGCCTGTCCCTGTTTAAGGAGCAGCGGCTGTGTGAGCAACCAGTTGCCCCATCTGAGGAGGAGCGACCATGCAAGTGGCCCACCCACTACAGAAGAGCACCAGCTCCACGCAGCCGCACACAGCCCACACCCTGTACCTGTCTGAAGAGCAGTTAGCCCCCTTCCGAGGAGCTATTATTCTTATTCTTATTTCCATCCAGGCAACCCATCTCTATTCTTAACTTGCATCATGGAAGGCTTATCTCAAGAAAATAGGACACAGCAGAACACGGTGCGAAAACTATTTTACTCACATTCCTACATCCATTCAAAGGCTTTCTGTGTTCTCACTAAGGTCTTCATTGACATACGCATTTAGGAATGCAAATTATTAATGTCCAGCAGTCCTTACTTGTACTGACTGTCCACTTAAGCCACTCTCAGAATCAAGAGGGAGAGTTTTCATTTATTTGACAAATAGAACACGTTTATATTACTGGGAATATTCGTAGGTATGACTGTTTTGGCACGACTCTAACTGCAGGTTTTCATTAGGTGAGGTAGATGGGAGAGTTTGTTGCTAACCACAAGCACTCTAAATAGAATCTTTCTGGAGCGACCGTGATGTGTAAAATTAGCTTTGTTTAAAATTCACATCCAAACACCATGTGAGTCCATGTATCACGTTATCTTCCTTTTCCGCGTCTAAAAGTCATAAAACAACTCGGAAGCATTCATTCTCTTTTATCTTCGTTTTACAATCAACCCTTTAATTTGCATTACCGAACTAAACAATCACCGCATTATGGAAATGGAAGTATTTACAATGAAGATATCTGCAAGCCAACTATTCACAAGTGAAGTTATTTATGAGGACAGCTATAGAGTAAAAAAACAAAAAAATCTGGGAGCGATAAAGGTTTTTTACTCTGGAAAATTATCCCTAGTGTTCTTTTCCTAATTATTATACTATCTATTGCTATATGGAAGGGGGAAAAAAGCAAAAACAATTTTTAGTGTCTCAGAAGAATCACTTCATTTCCTTCATAATTTTTAGGGTGAGTTTGTCTCTGATTTATATAGTGTCAGCTATATGAGTTAAGAATGGAAGTGCCACTTCAAAAGTGGCTTCTTTGCCACATGCTGCAATGTTGTGTGTGTGTGTGTGTGTGTGTGTGTGTATTTTGGAGAGAAAGAGAGAAGGAGAGAAAGATAGAAACATTGATATGAGAAAGAATCATTGCATTGATTGGCTGCCTCCTGGATGCCCCCTACTAAGGATTGAGCCTGCAACCCAGGCATGTGCCCTTGACCAGAATCGAACCTGGGACCCTTCAGTCCTGAGGCTGATGCTCTGTCCACTGAGCCAAAATGGATAGGGCTCCATGTGGTGTAATGTTTAGCCTCTTTGGCTTTTCCTTCTCCCCAGAAGGCAGTGCATCCTCCAGGCCTAGGGTATCTCTTTAAGGTGTGGGTATATCTTTTCACAGTGCGAAGGTCTCAAAACAGTCAGACTTCTGACTTGGTAACTAGTTTCTAAGAGCAAGTGTTTAAAAAAAAAACAAAAAACGAAAAACAACAACAGCAAAAACAGAAAGTAGAAGCTGTCAAAGCTTTATGGCTCATCCCTGAACACTGACACAGCATCACTTCCAACTGCTTCTATTTGTCCAGACAGAAAACCCTTACAGAGATCAAAGGCTAGAAAATTAGACGCTGCCCTTCTATAGGACAAAAGCCAAACATGCGGTTATCATCAGTCTTCCACACCAACAGATTTTCACATCAGTCTTCAATGTTCTGAAGAATGAGTCTCAAAGAGACCTGATGAGCGGTAGTGAGATGCTGGAAACTTCTTCTTGCAATTGTCACCTTTCAGAAAGGACCGCACTAAAAGCTTCCAGCCCTCATAATCAGCTCTGACAAAGACACATTCATGAATATTCTCCGCACAAGTGTCTCGAGAGATTCAGTCATCCTTGTTCCTCCAGAGCATACAGACAGCTTGCCAATCACCGCGCTCTCTCTCTGCCCTGCCCCCTTGCTTTTATGCCTTTTTTCCTTTCGACATTATGGTCCAGAAGAGAAGCAGTCTGCAATTCTCTTTTCCATCTGCTGACAAAGTCCATCAGCTACATAACCATCTTTCGAAAGCTCCCTGCTATTACGATGACATGGATTCTGCACGATTCCATAGTTCAGCACGTAGCTAGCCCAGAGGGCAAAGCCAGTCTCCCTTTTTGATAAGTGCTTGTCAGGAAGAGAGAGAATCTCTTTTCTTTTTCTCTTCACCATGGAAGGGGGGAAAGTTTTGACACTCGTCTCCGGTGCCCGCAATCATAACTCAGTCTTTCCTTCGTCAGTAAATCCCTCTTTTAAATAGGGTCTGGCAGTAGGTTATGAAACTTTTGATTGCAAGATATTATTGAACGTATCTTTCTATTATAGAGATGTGTATCGCCTACTTTTCTAACTTGGGGGCTTCAGTAGAATTTTGAGACAATATCTTGTTACATCAGCCTGGACCTCAAATTTTCAGACTATATCTAGATGGGATTTAGAACCATAGCAATGGCCAAAGTCACCTAGAAAAATAATGGACAAAGAAAAAAAAGAGAAAGACATATGAACAGACACTGGGGCATTCCAGCATTTATATTTCTAGTGGGGGAGGAGGAGATTTGAAAGGAGACCAAACTTGACTATACAGTGGCACCTCTAGATCCAAGTTTAATTCGTTCTGTAACCTTGAGGCATGGGAAACTATGAGACGCTTGCGGTAAACTGGTGGGTCGTGTGTATCCGCCCAATCTGCACGGTTAGTCTTATCTCAACTGTTGCTCATATTTCAAAGCAAAAATAGCTCGTATCTCAAAAATGTCGTATGTTAGGGTACTCGTATCTCGAGGTACCACTGTAGTTACAAGAAAACATTCAGGAGAGTGTGGCATCATGGGAATTGCCATGAATAAGGTTCTCAGATGAAGATAAATTTCCTCTAGCTTGTCTAAGCTAAAGGGTTTTATTCTTTTTAATATGATGTGGTTTATAGTATCTTTGGGGATGGTAACAGAATTGAGCTTAGATGTATAGCTGCCCTAACTATATTAACCAGAGAAAATGCCCAGACTCATCTTGATGTACTACAGTCATCACATTAAATATGGCAGCTCTGGCACTAGGGTGAGGAAACAGAAAACTCCATTACACTTATCCAGACAAAGCAGATGTATCTGCTACCACACTTGTGTGGAGATACAATATTCTTGCCTTAATGCCTGACCTTCAAAGCCTAGAGCAGTGGTTCTCAACCTTCCTAATGCCGAGACCCTTTAAGACAGCTCCTCATGTGGAGGTGATCCCAACCATAAAATTATTTCTGTTGCTACTTCATAACTATAATTGTGCTACTGTTATGAACTGTAATGTAAATATCTAATATGCAGGATATATTTTCATTGTTACAAATTGAACATAATTAAAGCATAGTGATTTATCACAAAAACAATATATAATTATATATTGTGAAATATTTATTTCTAATGACAAATAAATGAAATTTTGTCTTGAATCGTGGTGTAGCATGGGTAACAGTCTTCATACGACAACAGTAAACTACATTGCTACACTTTGCTACACCAAGGAGCGGTCTGTTGGTTCCTAAGACCATGGGAAATACGTGTTTTCTAATGGTCTTAGGCAACCCCTGTGAAAGGGTCAATCGACCTCCAAAGGGGTCGCGACCCACAGGTTGAGAACCGCTGGCCTAGAGGCTCTTTGTAAAATGAAGAGCCATTTTGTTTTATTGGAGGGAACAGAAGCTACTCGGTGGTTTGTCAAGGGGGGCGGGGGGAATCTAATAAATAAAAACTCACATGCAAAATAGAAATGAGACCCATGGGTACAGAGAAGAGACTTGCAGCTGAAAAGAAAATAATTCCCTTATTTTGAGGGAATGCCTGTGGAGGATAAAGAGGCCAGAAGAATATTAGTAGGCAGGGGAGAATCTTTCGACCTTACTGTTTGCCCAGCCTGTGAAATAAATGATAGAAAGATGGGACATGTTGTTGAAAGAGCCTCAGACTGTAGCACAGCTGAAAAATATTTGGGCATAACCATAGGGAGACAGAAGTAAAGATTACCCATTAGAGGAGTTGTATCTTCAGCAGAAAGAGTGCAGCTCTAGACCCTGTCAGGTTTGGATATGGCTGGAGACATCCTCTCAGTGTGTGGAAGGTACCAAGTAATATCAACTTTCCTGTAAATTTTTGCATGGCTTGAAGAGACCTTGATGTAAGGTCTCTCCTAATGTCACAGCTCAACACTCAGTCCCAGTGCCTTCTGATTTAATCGTTTCAGGGAGGTTTCTTTAAGAATTGTTCCCTGAGATAGCACATTTTCTTCCCAGAATAAAGCATATCACAAACTTTTAAAAGTCTCCATTAGATTTACATGTTAGTGGAAAGGACAGGACCAAAGTGTTCAAAAAATAAATAATATAGTTATGCGATATGGGAAGTTCTATGAAGTCTACTTATGATGTCTTTGAAAAAAAAAAGAGGAAGATGAATGATTGTTGTAGTGTAAATTGATTAATTTACAACCTTCTGAATAGCCTTGACCCCAAAAATATTGAATTATTGATCAACGTTAGGAGGCTGAAAACTTTTAAGTGACATCGAAGACCTCATCTTTAACTGTATCTCATTCAATGTTTTGTTTTGTTTTGTTTTTAATCAATGGCTTGAACACATGAAAAGACATCAGCAGGAGGTGGGTTATGAATGTTTTGGTTGCAAGAGATAAAAGGATCAGAATCTCAAAGATCTCAAGTGTCTGGTATGGCAATCTAGTAGACATTAAATAGAAAACGAATTTATTCACAGCTCTAACATTGAAAGTGGAAGATGGTGCGAATCACACATTCTGTTCCACTGTGTCCAGACTTTTAAAAAAGATTATTGACAATTGGAAGAGCTTTTCAGGGTGAAAACGGGACAGGCAGGTGACTTAGAGCCATGTCACCTACCTAATGCCACTCAATAGAATATGGCATCTCATTTGTCTTAGAATGACACTTGTGAGCGTGGGCCAGGAGGCCATCTCTCTGCTTTTCAAACACCTCCCTGCCTCATGGACTTTAAAGTTCCTCTAGTCTCTCTCTGAATATTTTACTCTCTCTACCCCTGACATCAGTCTGGCTGGTCGCCTCAGTGCTCCTATGGAGGTGCAAACATGAACATGCATGCATGCATGAAGACAGACAGATACGCGCGCGCTTGTTTCAAGACCTGTGTCTCCATATTTAACATGGAACCTGTGACATATTGCCCCTCTAGGAAGTGCTTATTCCAAAAATTATATGAGGAGTGTGTGTGTGTGTGTGTGTGTGTGTGTGTGTGTGTGTGTGTATAGAATGTTTTTTGAAGAAGGGAGAAGACTGTTGGGGAAGGAAGGCAGAAAACAATATTTTAAAACAGTGGTTCTCAACCTTCCTAATGCCGCGACCCTGTAATACAGTTCCACATGTTGTGGTGACCCCCAACCATAAAACTATTTTTGTTGCTACTTCATAGCTGTAATTTTGCTACTGTTATGAATTGTAATGTAATTATCTGTGTTTTCCAATGGTCTTAGGTGACCCCTGTGAAAGGGGTCACGATCCATAGGTTGAGAATCGCTGTCAGGGGTTGCCTAAGACCATCAGAAAACACAGATATTTACATTATGATTCATAACAGTAGCAAAATAACAGTTATGAAGTAGCAATGAAAATAATTCTATGGTTGGGGGTCACTACAACATGATGAACTTTATGACAGGGTTGCAGCATTAGGAAGGTTGAGAGCCACTGGTTTAAAATCATTGGAGGGCCTTCTTCTAGAAGATGTATTAAGTTTGAGTGCAATAGCCAATAGCCGAATGGAAGGTAGTTTAAAGCTACTAGGTCAGAGTTTAGCTCAACAATCTGCAAAGCTTTCTAAGGGGAATTATCTAAAGAACAGACTCTTATGTGAACGAGCTCAGAAAAGATCTGCACTTCACATATGTACAAATAAAGAGAAGGAGCTTGAGCAGTGTGAGAGTTCATGCTTGATAAATCCAGAGTCAATATAAGTGTGTCCAAGCAAAGTCCATTGAATGTAATGTTCTTATCTCCACCATGTCTTGAAAATACGGAGCTTTGAAAAATGGGGGTCATTTTACTCTATCCTTAGGCTTGGATTAAAGAATATGTAGAGATTAAATATAATCACAATTACAATTAACTTAATTTGCTTTATAATAATACTTTAATTTTTTCATTTCCATTTTATATATATGGGTGTTTTTTTATTTTTTATTGGCAGCATCGCTTTAATTATGCTCAGAAAATATCTTCAAATGTAAAACTTGTAGATTTCAGATTAAGCAATATGAACAGTCTCATTTGAATTTTTTCTTGGTGCAATCTGGATAAAACTATTTTACTGAGAACTTTCTACACTTGCAGCAAATGTATTTTGATGTAGGGAAGTGTCAAATAACTAAGAATAAACCATAAAACTGTTTTTTGGGATTTTGTGAATTTGGTATGTAGGAATGGGTATGTGAGAACAAGTACAGTATTCGGTAAAATTTTTGAAAAAGATGGTCAAATGTATCATAATGATATACTTGTCTCTCACTTATAGGTCAAACTCTAGAAGCCATTACAAATAAGACGAACATAGTACATCAACAAATAATCAGTTTAATGATTGATGTTGCTGGTACAGGCTATAGAGATGAATTAGTATACATCAATGTTATCTTTATTTTGGGGATGCAAGAGTAGACGAGACATGGACTATTTTTTTTTTTTTGCAATTGTGAATGCCAAGCTTTCAAAGACCTTTGATGGTATTAATATTCACCTGCTCATTTGCTTACGAACATACTTTCTCATTAGACATAGTAAAGTACTGTGGCTGAGAATATAGAAATCTAATATGGTCAGTAGGTCAGCAATAGGGTTTCTTTACCAGTTGTCACTATGCCCTGGGTTCCATGTAACCTGACTTGGTGCCTGAGAACTCAGTACAGACAGTTGCTGGAAGTTAGGGCTCCAGCTAGAAACAGGAAAGTTTACAGATCTGGAGGTGGTGATATGTAAACTGCATGTGAAACCAGTCTAATCACTAAAGGTTATGATTACCATGTTAAAAAATTAGGATTATCCTTAAGTGATACAGGGAACAATTGAGGCACTCACGCTTTGAGAATATTGTTGATTAAGAGTTGTATTGCCACAGCCATGTTAAGACTGGTGTGAGTTGGTCTACTTGTCTGAGATTATGCTAATGTATTTTTTTTCTGCTTAAAATATGTTGAAACACCCTGCTGGAAGCCAATTCCAGCATGTCATAATTACAAGAGTTTCATCAAAAGGTTGATGGAACTTGGGGACTCAGGGGCTGAGTCACATATGTTATCGCCTGTTGGGAATGGCTAAAGGCATTTCCCCAAACCTGAAAAGGATGATTGTTTGCTGCCTGACAGCTCAGCACATCTTAATCTACATGTTAGCCTCCTCTGGTCCAAACACCTGAACAACTGAAGGCAAATTCTTCCATTCTGACAATGGTTTCTGTATAGGAAACCCTACCCTTTGTTGTGATATCTCCACCTTGCCTTGGGCCAAATTGTGTTAATAAAAACAAAGGGGTCCAGAGACAAGGAGAACTTAGTTCTTTTTGCTAAGTCTTCTCTGACTCTCCCCAAAATGCCTTTCAAAATTATGTTTTGTCTCTGGAGTCTAATTTACGCACAGCCCCCTTTCCAGATTGCTGAACCCTTCCAAATGCCAGATCAAGACCACCAGCATTACTTCATCTACTGGGGATGGAGCCCGCAATCCAGTCATGTGCCCTGACTGGGTATTAAACCTGCAACTTTTGGTGAATGGGACTGTACCCAACCAATTATGCCACACTGGCTAGGGCAATGATAATGCATTTTGGACCACCCTTATTAATCAATAGCTGAGCCTATAGGATATAATAAAAAGGTGTCTTCGTATTTCTACGACCAATTATTAAAGCGTATGTGGAGGTTGTAACCTGCAATTAAGATTCATCATACAATAGATGCCTCTTTTATTCTATTTGTGTGTGTGTGTGTGTGTGTGTGTGTGTAAATTCCATTTATTTTGTTACACACACCCAGACTCAGGCCTCCCAAAGGACTACTCAAGGAGATATCAGAAGCAAAATTTCATTTAATTCCTCAAATATTTAAAGTATCTATAAGCTCTTTTTTTTTTCACTTTCTGGGAGCCGCTGCTATTCAGCATTGACAACACAGATGTTTTTCCTCTCTATGTTGTCATAATTAGGAGCCCCCAGCTCTGCTCTAAGAAAGTAGAAGCGATAAGGAATCCTTTAGTCAGTAAATTGTTTTATGAGGTAAAACTATGTCTGCATAACAGGGAATTATGCCAATAAAAATCCTATGAAAAAACAAAGTGCTGGATAACAGAAAATAAAAAGTTGATAGTTACATAGCCAACTTTGTAGTGCTTTATACCCTAAAAACAAAATTGCACTTGAATTTTTCTCCACATCCAAAAGACTTTTTTAGTGTAGATTCCTGGGTCAGTATATATTCAAAGCACCTTATGGATCATTGAACAAAACGTTGCTAACTGTCCTAAGGCAATGTTACCCTGTATCTCTGACTTTCTTTTTTTATAGATAAATAGTAGCTTCCAAATATTTTTGAGATGAATGAAGTTTAGTTATGTCCCTACGACTCTACCTCTGTTAAAATGCAAGCTGTAAGAACAAAACTTCTCACTCAAGCAAATGCTTCTGAAACAAATGAGGAAAATGTCTCCACACTGTGTGCTTTCAGGAGCTCCAATCCTACCTTACATGAAAGTTCACTTATGTGTGGTACCTACAACACATTTCCACAGGCAGCGGTCTGTGCCTTAGAGTTGACATCTGACACTGAGGAGCTTTTCACGCCGGTCACTAGGACTGTTTCAGAATCAAAGCTTCCGGTTCATACCTGAGAGAAATCTCAAGGCCACCCTGGATTCTCATGCTATCTGTCTGTCCAAGATGGGGAGAGGGGTACCTCCAAAATAACCTGCACACCTTTCCTTTTACCAAAAACATCCCACCTCTAACATGTATGATGCCCATATGACAAAATCCAATGTTGAACATGGATGATTTTGAATAAAAAGCCCTAGAATTTGATTGAGAAATGGGATAATACTGTCTGTGGATTGTGCTTTGCTGATAGTATGCTGGCTCACCTAGATCATCCCTTAACCTGAGTTATACATATGTAACATTCCAGAAGGTAGTCATACATTATAGGGGAAAATATCTGGCTTCCAGGCAAGATGGCAGCATAGGTAAATGCAGTACTTCTGCCTCCCACAACCTCATCAAAATTTACAACTCAGCCGAGACCAGTTTGGCTCAGTGGATAGGGCGTCGGCTTGTGGACTGAAAGGTCCCGGGTTCGATTCCGGTTGGGGGCACGTACCTTGCTTGCGGGCACATCTCCACAGTGGGGTGTGCAGAAGGCGGCTGATCGATGTCTCTTTATCATTGATGTTTCTGACTTTCTCTCTCTCTCTCCCTTCCTCTCTGTAAAAAATCAATAAAACATATTTTTTTTAAAAAAATTTACAACTCAAATACGGAGCAACCGTCTTTCTGAAACACCTGAAATCTAGCTGAAGGGAAGACCTACAACGAGGGAATTGAAGCACATTGAGACTGGGAGGAGGGATGGAGATGCAGGGCAGAATTGTGGAACCAGCTGGTCCCAGGACTATGTGCTGTGGTTTAAAATCGGGAGGGGTATCTCAGCTGTGGAGGTTTCCCTGAGGAGTTTGTGGTCCCTGCCACATACCAGGCCCTCAGTCCAGTACCCCGAAGAGAAGTCCCCATAACTTCTGGCTGTAAAATCTGGGGGAAGGAAATGGTAGGAAGAGAATGGCTGAGTGACAGGGAAGCTTGGGAGTGCCAGGCAGTTCCTCTTAAAGGGCCATGCATGGACTTACTGAGACTCACTCCCTCTGAGCTCCAGCACTGGGGCAACAGCTGGGAAGGAACCCGGGACATTTTGAGAGGGAACTAACCTGGCTGGAATCAGGGCAAGAGCTGGAGAGGTAACTTTCTCCTTGATGGAAGTCCTGGAAGAGGCCAGTGTTTCTTTGCTGAGCTCTTTCTGTAACAGAGCTGACAGGCTGTGCCACATCTGAATCTCCACCAACCTGGCTCACAATGTTTGTCCTCCCCTCGTGATTTCCTGATACCTCTCCCTTCCCTCCTTGCAGGCTCATCCGAGCCATTTCTAGTGTTTTCCCCACACAACTGACCTCTGTTGCATCATGCTTTGGGCCAGTGGTTCTCAACCCGTGGGTTGCGACCCCTTTGGGGGTCGAATGACCCTTTCACAGGGGTCACCTAAGACCATCGGAAAATGCAGATATTTACATCACGATGCATAACAGTAGCAACATTTCATGGTTGGGGGTCACCACCACATGAAGAGCTGTATGCAAGGGTCGCGGCCTTAGGAAGGTTGAGAACCACTGCTTTGAGCTTTTCTAAAATCTCTCAGACAAGCAGCCGCTGGCATCAGCGTGCCCCATACCTCTCAGTAAGTGGCTCCAGGCCCAGTACTAGCCTCAGCTTGCCCTGGAGGAGGGTAATTGAGGGAAGGAAAGGGGGACGTCTATAAGATTCTCAACAATACAGGTTTATAAAAATAAATAAGTAAATTATAGACACTACGAAAATGTCCCCCAATTTTAATCAGAGAAACTATCATTGATGGTAATAAGGCCAAGATAAAAAAAGGCTCGTTAACAAGTTGCGGCATCTCAGAGACCAAGAAACTTGCATCCTAAATTTAAAAGTCTGTGCTAATTCATAATCTCGTCTGCCGCTTATGTCATATTATTAGAAGCATCAGAATTCCGGAATCAGCAAGACGGCAGACTGATCTTGAGAAATGACTTTGGGAAAGTCACGGACTCTCGACTCTCGGACTCAGTTTATTTACTTGTTACATGGGTTGATATTCTCCACCTCACGCCCTTGCAAGATTGTTGCAACAATTAGGTGTCAGTAGGATGGGATTTAATACAGTGGTTGGTCCCACAGAGAATCTATTTAGTTACATAAAAGTCATAACCTTTTGAGTTTTTTACTATCACCAGAAATAGAGGTCAATTAGACATGAGAGTTGTGGGTTCCAACGAACCTTTGTGGGAAAAGTAATACATTGTATCTAAGTCCAATCAGTGTGGATTCTCCATCGCAAAAAGGCCCCAACTTTCCTGGCTGACTATTATTAATCGTTGTATTTTATCATGTATTTTATTATCCTGGAGTTACCTGTGTAACAAAAACAAAAAAAAAAAAACACACACAAAAACAAAACAAAAAAAATTATCTTTAGTGCTTTCTTTTCCATTTAAAAAACTCTTTAAGGAAATGGGTCTGAAGAAACCTCTCACTGTTAAAAACTGACAGGCAACCTTAACTAGTTTGGCTCAGTGGCTAGAGCATCAGCCTGTGGATTGAAGGGTCCTGGGTTCAATTCAGGTCAAGGACATGTGCCTTGGTTACTTGCAGGCACATACCCAGTAGGGGATGTGCAGGAGGCAGCTGATCCATGTTTCTCTTTCACTGATGTTTCTAACTCTCTATCCCTTTCCCTTCCTCTCTGTAAAAAAATCAATTAAATATATTTTTTAAAAACTGACAATCAAATGTTTGCACCTGTGTCTTGGAATTGATACATATGAAACGAAATGCTGCTGCTGAAAATAAGTCATTAGAATACCTGCATAATTCCTAATTCTGAAGTCATTCCTTCAACTACATGGGAAAAACAACTCAAGCATTAGTCCTACCAAGAAATACTTAAGATAACAAATATTCCATTTTCTTGAAGAAATCTTTAAAATGCAAGGAACATCTTTTCTTCAGAAATATGTATGGAGCATTTTAGGCCTGTCCAGGGATTTTGATGACTTCTCCCCTCTCTCTCCAAATTACAACTAAACTTGCTATGGAAATTTAAGGTTGTGTAAGGATAACATATTAAGCCAAAACCGGTTTGGCTCAGTGGATAGAGCGTTGGCCTGAGGACTGAAGGGTCCTGGTTAGATTCCTGTCTAGGACATGTACCTTGGTTGTGGGCACATCCCCAGTAGGGGGTGTGCAGGATGCACCTGATCAATGTTTTTCTATCATTGATGTCTCTGACTCTCTATCCTTCTCCCTTTCTCTCTGTAAAAAATAAAAAAAGATAGCATATTATTCTTTACATTACATAATAATAAATAAAGTCAGATAAATATAAATGAAGAATTTTGTTACAATCTTGTGACTATAAGATTTGTGTGTGTGTGAAAAATAATAGAGATAAAATGAATCAGAGGTTATAAGAGTATTTAAAGTATCATTTAGCATGCTGATTATTGCTTAAAATATATGGGAACTCAAGAATATTCTGCCTCGGTTCTTCAGTCTGTCTAGATAATAAACAATAGGGATAACAAGCAATTATTGAGCACCTACTAGGTGCCAGGCAGCCCTCTGAGCAGTTTACTTGGATCACCTCATTCAATCCCGATATTAAATTTAGTCATGACTAATTGAGACTTTTTATTTTATGATATCTTATTATTTTTAATTAAGGAGTTGGAAATCTGAAACCTGAACTTCTTTACATGCTCCTTCATGGCCTACAGTTTTAGGGGACACTGATATTTACAATTAATGAATTGTAATGTAAATATCTATGTTTTCCGATGATCTTAAGCAAACCGCTGCCGTAGAGCCTAAGACCATCAGAAAACACAGATATTTACATTACAATTCATCAACCATACCAAAATTACAGTTATGAAGTAGCAACAAAAATAATGTTACGGTTAGGGGTCACCACAACGTGAGGAACTGTATTAAAGGGTCACGGCATTAGAAAGGTTGAGAACCACTGTTCTATATCTCTAAATTGTGTTCTCTTTAAATTGTTTTCAGTCTGTTTGTTTACCTTACTTTTTTCTCTTTCCCAAATCTTTTTCTGGACATTCACATGTAACTAATGCTTTGATGTTTTAAGCCATATTTATGGCTTAAATGTTTTGTCTCTTATATAAGTTTCCTCTATTTCAAGGAACGACTTATCTAATCAAGGACAGGTGACGGTAACCCTAATTCCATGCTGTTTATAAAGTGCTTGTCCTAAGGCAACAAGATGTATTTGCAGTGCCGGGCAAACATGTTCAATATTAACATTTGCTTCTATTTCTCTGTAGCAAAATATCCTTAAATATGAAAGAAGGGTACACCACTTGGGAGATGGAATTATTGTCTAACTTGAAGCAATGGCTCACAATGACCCATAAATACTATTGCCGTATGGTTTCCTTTTTATTGGTTTAATCTTTTTTTTAAATATATTTTATTGATTTTTTACAGAGAGGAAGGGAGAAAGATAGAGAGTTAGAAACATCGATGAGAGAGAGACATCGATCAGCTGCCTCCTGCACGCCCCCTACTGGGGATGTGCCCTCAACCAAGTTACATGCCCTTGGCCGGAAGCGAACCTGGGACCTTTTAGTCTGCAGGCAGACGCTCTATCCACTGAGCCAAATCGGTTTCGGCTGATTGGTTTAATCTTATCAAAATTGAGAATAAAACTTAGCGAATTAAGAAAAAAAATCACACATTATTTTACTTTATTTGTGTTTATTTAGTTATTTGACCTCATGCTGCCATACTTTGAGAAATTTGTTTGACTAGGCTGATCACTGGGGTGAGGAAAACTATATAATTCAAGCCCATAGTCTGGAAGGTCGGAGCCTATTAATCTTTATGAGCCTTTCCTGCCTCAGTGTACAATGTGAAGATTGATATCTTTCCTGTTTGAAGGCCACTGGCTGTTTCATGATGGACAGTGTGCACACGATCTAACTCATTCAATAGTAAGCTGATAAACAGGTGTTTAAAGCCTGATATAATTCAATAGCTTGTTAGATTTCTACCTTTAATAATTTAATAACGACAATGATTTGTGATTTGTTTGAGCTGAAATTTTTATTATTAGATTAATATTGAGGTTGTAGCGGGAGTGTGTGTGAATCGGAGAGAGAGTTCAGCTAAGTCTCAAAGGCAAACTATGTTATGTATCACGCTTCAATTTTTAGAAATGATTTTCCCCACCTCTCAGTTGTTAGGTTTGTTTATATTGATCCACTGACTTTACATGTATTTCGCTTAATTGGTACAATCCCTAGAAAGTAACGAGAATGAGGTTGCAATAAAAACCTTTATGATCTAATCCCTTTTCCCTGATTAAATTTCTATAGAACTCATAATACCAATATTCACCTTATTAATATAACATATTTTCATTTTCCTCTAAATAAAGCATAGTTTTATTTGATTTCTATATAAGTGGCTACTTTTACAAGAATTATATTCTATATTTTTACTTGAGTATACAAAGTCTAAGCAAAAATATTTGTGGCAACTTTTACATATTTGTTTTTAAAAAGTGAATAATTTCCAACATGCATTCTAAGTGCTTTTCTCAGTTCTCTATTCTCTATTATACCTTTTATGTTCATGTTTCATTGCCATCTCTTAACCATCTCGCTGATCTCATGTATTCATTCCTAGTTATTTTTCAAAGCTAACCAGTCAACCAAAACTGGTTCTCAATTTATCAGCAAATGTATGAATATAGAGAAGTGAGTGTAAATTGTTTGCATCCACAGAGATTGTTCTCCTCTCCTTCTTTTGATAGTTATAGCTTTAACATGGCATCTTGCTTGCTTTTCCTTGCACACTCTACCGTAGACAGCGCCCCTCCCTTTTTTAGAATTTTGCCTTGGCCTTGAGACCTCCAGCTTACTCCAGCCTTCCTATTCACATTTAATAAAATGCCCCTGCATTCAAATAGCCCATACAATTTGTCTGTACTTTTGATGCACAGGATTAATACATAACAAATACCACCATGTTTTCTTTGCCCAATAATTGTGTTGCGCCTGTATTGCCAATAACCCCCTTCTTTCCTGGGTAGCCTACTTAGCAATGGCCTATGGGGTTAGGTAGAGAGATGGGTTGGCCTGGTCCAAACGTTTCTGTAGATGTTTTGGTGCAGGACCAAACGTCAAGGACTCTTGACCTGGGCCGAATACTTCCATGGACTTCGTGTGACTGGACAGAGTGTCGCTAGACATTATGGTAGAGAGCCAAGCACAAAGACCTTTTGGTGTGCACCAAATGTTTCCATGGACATTTTGGTTCAGGAGAAACAAATATCCAGGGCCTTCTGGGTGTGGAGCAGATGTTTCTGGATGTTTCGGATAGGATGAAATGTCTGCTGTCGCACAGAACCCAATTAGAAAATGTCATTGGACATGAAGGAGAAACGAAATATATGCATCCACTGATTGTGGCTAAACAAATTGACATATTTACATGGGAGAGAAGTAAAACAATAGATAACAATTTATATATTAATATATTTATCAGATCAGCAATTAGACTTCTTCATTTATTCACTAAAGTTCTACATATATGAATAAGGATATATGTGTGAGAATGTCCTTTGCATTACCAAAAATTAGAAAAAATGTAATGCTCATCAAAAAGAGAACAACTCAGAAATAACAGAAATATTCTTGCAGTGATATAATATATAGCCATTAAAAAGAAATTAAAGGTATATGCTTCAAATAAATAAACCCTAGTAATTCATTGCTTGAAAAACAAAGTTATAAAATTATATATATATATATATATATATATATATATATATATATATATATGTGTGTGTGTGTGTGTGTGTGTATGTATATATACATATATATATACATATATATATAACATTCAAAGTGATACATATATAAGAACATATAGTGAATTTCTCTGAAAAATGGGAGAAAGAAATAATGAAAAAATAGCACATAATGAGACTTCAACTGTTTTGGGAAAGTTATAAGATGCATATTGCATATATTATTTTAGAAATGTATGTCAGCTATATGAAGGGATGCAAGAAGATTTTAAAAGTTATTCACTCTGAAAAAATACAAAAATGAAGGTTCTAACTGGAGTGGAACACATTGAAAAATGTCAGAGACATCACTGCATTACATCCCTCCAGATTCAAGGACCATAATGCGAGGGAAATGGCTGCGTTGCCTTCAGGCTGCTCTTTACAAACCGCTCTGTAAATAGTTGTAAGAATTCTTAAACTCCTTCTCTCATGCTATTGGCATTGATCCTTGCGTTCTGGCATTTTGTAAAACACTTATTTACATGTTGCACTTACACTCGAGGGGCTAATTTTGTGAGCTTTCGAACAAAATTAAATATGTTGGAAGATTATGTAAGCTCCAAAGTTACATTGAAATGATCAAGAGGCACTAAGGCAAAATGTCAGCAGGATTCACAATACTTTGCTAAGAAACCAGTTCCGTATCATCGAAAATAGAGCCCTAGCCCCAGCCCCATCTCCCATTAAAATGTAAATACACAGACACTGCAGTAAGTTTCCTCTACATTAAAAAAAAAAAAAAAGAATTGAGCTGCACTTATGCATGAGGCTGTAGCTGAAATTGTCTTATCGCACATCTGCATTGTGATGCCTGGAGGTTTTAGCATTTCATGCCCAAAGAGAGGAAATTCATAAGCAGAGATCCATCTGGAGAAAAGTATGGCTGAGGCTAAGCAGATTCGGGAAGGGTAGAGGAAGTCCAAAGTCCAGGCCAATAGCATTCATTCCTTGCATTATGCCTTTTGGATCACCGCATCCTAACCAGAGAGTTCACCTTTATTTGAACCAACCTGGAAAACCTCTCAGAAGACAGGGGTAGATTATCCAGTCACTGTCAGTGCCTCAGATGACAACACTTGCATTGTCTACAGTTTCTTTACACTTGAAAGACACTGCATGACAATGAAGCATCTGTATGAATTTACCAAAGAATGTTCTCTAGTCAGATATCATTATGCTTGCTGAGAGTTACAAGAATGTGATAGTTCAGAGCAGTAGTGTGAGTATAATAGAGCCTAACATCAAATCCGTGGTGTCACTCAAAAACTACTTTCATCATCAAAGTGGGGACGCTGAGCATATCTACCTTGGATGCTTCTGCACAGATTGAATAATGTAAAGTCCCTGTGGTGTATCTTGGGTACACAGTAAAAAGTGAAAAGAAGTCATCCTATATAATAAAGAGGTGATATGCAAATTGACTATCACTCCAACACACCAGATGACCACCTCCATGTGGTCAAAGATGGCTGCCCCCATGTGGACACAAGATGGCCACCACAAGATGGCCACCACAAGATGGTCAGCAAGGGAGGGTAGTAGGGAGGGGTCAGGCCTAAAAGGAAGGGCAGGTGGGGGCAATCAGACCTGCAGGGGAGACAGTTGGGGGTTACCAGGACTGCAGGGGGAGGCAGTTAGGGGCAATCAGGCAGGCAGGGCAGTCAAGCAGTTGTGAGCCAGCAGTCCTGGATTGTGAGAGGGACATCGAACTGCCTGTTTAGTCCTGATCTGGTGGGATTGGGTCTAAATGGGCAGTCAGACATCCCTCAAGGGGTCCCCAGATTGGAGAGAGTACACGCTGGGCTGAGGACCACCCCCACATGCACGGATTTTATGCATCAGGCCTCTAGTAGTTTACTAATAGCACTATCATTTCAAAGTGGACTTACAATTTAAAGAAAATGTTGAACATACTGTCAAACTTCAGTGCGAAGGCAAGGGAGGGTTGTGGGGGGCAGGAGGTAAGAGATCAACCAAAGGACTTCTATGTATGCACTTAAGTATAACCAATGGGCACAGACACTAGGAGGATGAGGGCATGTGCCAGGAGTGGAAGAGGATGAGGGGAAATCAGTGGGGAAAAATGAAGACCACTATTTTTAATACTTTAAACAATAAAAAATAAATTAATAAAAGGTTGATCAAATCCTACATTTTCATCCCATGTATATATTTATATTTTTTCCTTTTTTTTTTAAAGGAAAGAACAACTTTTTGAAGAATTATTATTTTTAAATATGTTTTTATTGATTTTAAAGAGGAAGGGAGAGGAAAAGAGATAGAAACATCAATGATGAGAAAGAATCATTGATCTGCTACCTCCTGCATGCCCTGCACTAAGGGTTGAGCCTGCAACCTGGCATGTGACCTGAGAGGGAATGACACCACGATCTCCTGGTTCATAGGTTGATGCTCAATCATTGAGCCAACAAGCTGGGCTGAAGAAGTAATCTTAGAGTGACCACTTCCATCTGAATCCAACCATCTCCCAGATTTCTTTCCTTAATTCTCTGCAGAATTTGTCTTTTCTATGTTACATCATGCTGGCCTTGAGCCTTTTTTTACCAACTTACTTTTGAATGTTTATAAGAGCACAGTCTGCCTTGCTATAATCAGATTGAGATCCAAAACTTGTGCTTGTATCCAGTCCAGATATTCCATATCATAATTCTACAGAATTTATTATTTTAAACACTATTCTATTGTGAGGTTCGACAGTATTTTCTATGAGTCTAACTTCCTCTAAGAATCATTAGTAAGAAATTATCTCAAATATATAGAACCTGTGATGGAGAAAATAGTTTGATAGGAAAAATTTGGATAACAAATCATTATTAATCATCATTCATATTTTATTTTTCTGTCATCTGAGTTGAATTTAGTTCATGAAATTTAATTTTCTGACTTTGGAATGAAGCACATTTCCTTTGATTAGCTACTCATTAATTATGTCTGCTTTATTCAGTGTTTTTTTTTAATAGGTAAGAATTGGAAAGAATGAAATGAAGACATATGAAAAAGTAGCAATATATAAAAAATAGGGTCAAAAATTATATCCATAGAGACTTTTTCCATAACTTCCAATATTTCTATTTGAAACAGTAATCACACATATTATTATGTTGTTTGAAACAAGAGAAAATGCATATGTTATGCCAAGGGATTGAATAAATGAATTTACTATACAAGCTTCAGAACTCTGTGAATAAATATTATAGAATTACAAGTACATTTTAAAATTGGACTACACACAAGATAATTTGAGAAGGGGTAGGGAGAGACACAGAGAGAATAAAGTTGTCCTGAGTTTATTTCTCTACAATTTATTTAAAAGGAGGGTAAAATAGCCCTCACTCTCTTCAATGGTTGTGCATTATTCCATCCACCAAAAGGCCAATAATCATATTTCCAGTCAAGGCACCTACACAGGTTACAGGTTCAATTCCTGACCAGGGAGGATAGGGAAGGTAACCTATTAATATTTCTCTCTCACATCAATATTTCTCTCTCCTTCTCCCTTCCTCTCTCTCTAAAATCAATAAATTTTTAAAATAAATATTCTATAAAAGAGGGTACCATTTAGTTATAGATCAACAGGACAATTTTCTAAAAGCTACATGTTTTTATCCCAGATTTTGCTATGTAAAAAAGTATTCGTAAGAACTAAGTTTTTGTTGTATACCAACCAAGAAAGTTACATTCATGTACCATGAGTCATGTAATTACCAATATTCCAGTAAAGTTATTTAGAAGCTAGGTACTAAAAGAAGAGGGATGGGGAGAGGAATCTTATGTTAAGCTCTTTTTCCCCTTATATACTATAACTATATACATATGTTTTATGTGGGTGAGTTCATATTTGCTAAAGATACTTGATTGTTTTGCATTGACCTTACCTGCTAAACATTTAGGCAAAGTTGTGATCCATGCGGCATAACATTTAATGAAAGATGAGCTATGGATTTTATACTAATTTGGGTTCCACCAATGCCAAGGTCAGCTCTACAGGGTAACGATGCCACTATTCATCATAGTTTGTCTTCACGGGTGGCCTTGCTCTCTGATGAGAATCTACAGTTCAGTAGCCATTGCTCATGACTAAAGGACTCAAACTAAATCAAATGACAGGGATCTGTTAACTTCGTGTTTACTTACAAAACTTATTTCCTCAGAGAAACAAAGACATGAAGAAACGCTTATATGTTCCTCTTAGAATTTTTTCCTTAATTCCAGTTAACTTCCAAATATGACATGCTATTAACTCATACAATTAGTCTTAGTAGGGTGAGCTTAAATAGACACCTGAAAAAATATATATAGTCTCAGGGACTTATTTTTTGCTTTCTTATCCATTATCCTTTGCATTTCCAAATAAGAATTTTAGGAAAAATTTGCTCAGTATGGTGCTCTGAGAAGAAAGTTGTTCACCACGTTGTACACTGCATTCTCATGGAGAATACACTGCAATAATGGGTACAGTGCTGAATGTAAAATAAAATGATTTTATTTCAAAGGTGAAACTGATTATCTCACTGCTATTTCACTACAAATAACTCATTTAAGTTTTGAAAACCTCTGTTTACTAATCTCTAAAATGAAAATAATGCTGTCTCCCTCATAAGGCAATGCCATTTCCATTTTTTCCTAACCCTGCATTAACTCACAGCAATAATAGATGCCAACTTTAAGGCAGTACTTATTAACTTGTTAGTTGCATATATAGGACCAACTCCTATAAAGCCATCAGGGTCCGTAATCATTTGGGGATAGAGTTTTCTTATAAAATACAGCACAGAGGTAATATTCCATTTTTATTATAAAACTAGAGGCCCTGTGCATAAAATTTGTGCAAGAGTAGGTCTTTGCAGCCCCGGCTTTGTCTGAAAGAACGTCCAGATAGTCGTTCGGCTGTCTGGTCAATTTGCATATTATGTTTTTATTATTATAGATGAGAGTTATTCTCACATAAGTTTTTTTACAAGTCAACTCAAATTACTTAATAGAAACAGATTGTACATACTGATTGGGAAAATCCTTCAATATAGCTATATTCCCAAACCAGGAAACTCATTTCCTACTACTAGTTTTAAACACAATTTAAAATAACATTTAATATATTATTATAGTAGATCATTCAGGTATAATTGAATTTCAAATACCTAACATGAAAACATATAATAAAACTGAAACTATCAAAATTTCTACTTTATATTCTTTTCCATGAGTGGTGTTTTGCACATTTCCAAGAATTATATACATGACATAGAGGGGTGTGTCTCTGTTGACTTTATTAGGCCAACCCTCCACAGATGAGAATTTATACAATAATTAGAGGTCTGGGGCCTGAATTTATGCAGAGGTGGGGTCCCTCAGCCTGGCTGGTGATTGAAGCCTATTTGGGGGCTGGCCAGGGGGAGGGACCCTGGGAGATTGGCTGGCTGGGGGGATGGGCTGCGGGAGGTTGGCTGTGGGAGTGCACTGACTACCAAGAGGCACTCCTGCATTGAGCATCTGCCCCCTGGTGGCCATTGTGCATGATAGGAACTGGTTGACTGTTCGTAACAGTTGCTTAGGCTTTTTTATATATATAGACTAGAGGACCAGTGCACAAACTTCATACCAGGGCTCAACCCTCACAGCCATGGAGGCTTGCCTTGGCCCTTGCAGCCCCAGCTTTATCCAGAAGGTCAGTTGGCTGTCTAGTCTAATTAGCATATTATGCTTTTATTATTATAGATATTATTAACTTTTACTTTAGGACTAGTCTCATTGACATCATTTCAGCCTTGAGTTACTCTACCGTGTTTGTAGGAAAATAGAAAGATAACACATCCACTCTATTATCCTCTTACACTTTTCCATTAGCTTTTAGCCCACACACAGCATTATGTCTTGTCAGACTGGATAATGTGATACTACACCGAATATAGGTCTTTAAAACTTAATATCTTCCTCCAAATTATAATTCACATCTAGAGTTTTTGAATTATGGCCTATGTGTTCTAGTATGTTTTATCCTTAACTTCCATATTCCATTTTGACTCACCTGCCTGGGATTCTTGAACTTTACCATTTTTCTACACAACCCCAGCAGTCTCTTAGTACCTGTCAATTCCCTTAGGCATTGGCGCTCAGATTTATTAGATACAGCATATAAGGAATCTATTAAAATAGTACGCCTGCGCAAACCTTTCTTTAGATCTTTGAGTTATAAAAGGTGTTTATTTATGTGACCTTTCTTGTCTACTGTATTTTGTGAAAATCAATCAAGGAAACCTAATTTAAAGTGGAGTCGGGAAGTCCTGAAAAGGGAGCTTTCATGCATTACTACTCACTGCACCTTGTAGACTCCAAATTGAGGAGCGAACCCCTACATTTATTAACAGGAAGACACTTATGTTAATACTCCAGCAGGAAGAAGGAAGATTTTCTCTTTTTGCTTAGCAACAGACCAGCCAATAACACC
>PVJN01011407.1:0-54210 GCA_004026805.1 Lasiurus borealis
ATTTCTGTTGAGAAATCAGCTGACAGTCGTATGGGTGCTCCCTTGTAGGTAATGAACTGTTTTCCTCTTGCTGCTTTTAATATTCTCTCTTTGTCTTTTGCTCTTGGTATTTTAATTATGATGTGTCTTGGTGTAGTTCTCTTTGGATTCCTTTTATATGGGGTTCTGTGTGCTTCCTGGACTTGTAAGTGTATTTCTTTTACCAGATGTGGGAAGTTTTCAGTCATTATTTCTTTAAATAGGTTTTCAGTATCTTTCTCTCTATCTTCCTCTGGCACCCCTACAATTCTGATGTTGGTACGCTTGAAGCTGTCCCAGAGGCTCCTTACATTATCTTCAAATTATTGGATTCTTTTTTTTCTTGCTTTTCCAGTTGAGTGTTTTCTGCTTCTTTATATTTCAAATTTTTGACTTGATTCTTGCCTTCCTCTAGTCTGCTGTTAGGTCTCCTTATAATATTTTTTATTTCAGTCAGTGTATGTTTAAATTCTAGTTGGTCCTTTTCCATCTCTAGTTGGATCTTTTTCATCTCCTCTTGGGTCTTGCTAACTTTATCCAACTTTTCTAGGATAGTCTTGAAAAACCTTATAAGCGTGGTTTTGAACTCTATATCCAGTCATTTGTTTTCCTCCATTTCTTTTGTTTGTGATCCCTTCCCTTGTCTCGACATTTTCACTATGCTGGGAGAACTTCTGTGTTGGATTCAGCCTTATGATACCAGACTTGCAAAACTGCAAAAGCCTCTCTCTTGAGCTTGGTATGGGTGGAGTCTCAGGGCTTAAGGGACTGCCTTGCCTTCCAGTCGGCCCTGCCCTCCACGGCCCCTGAGTCTCACGTGACTGGGTAATCGATGGAGTGGTTCCTGTGTGCCCGTGCTTTCTTGCAGTGCCTCTAGACTGCTGCCCCTCCAACTCCCCTGCGCTCTGGGACCATATGAGTCTGGGTCTTCAGGGTTTCGCCCGAAACCGGGGTTTAATGGAGTTAGAAATGGCACAATTGGGAGGGTCTCTCTGCCGCCCACCGGTGAAAGCCAGCAGCACAATCAGCAGTCGGTGCTCTGTGGCGCAATGCTGTGAGCGCCACCAGACTTCTGATCTTTTGTGACTCTCCTAAATTTCTCTGCACTTCTCCCTTTTCCCAGTACAAACTCTCCCCATATGAGTTTCGACTGGATCTGGGGTTTAGTGTCATAGGATAAGGGGTTCAATGCCGTTGGGAGTCTCCCACCAGAGAAAGCCTGCCAGGTTCTCCGACACCTGCTCTCTGCACATGCGGGTCTCCGTACCTCAGCTTTTTGCAGCTCCTCTGGGTTTTCGTGAGCTCCTCTCCTTCCTTTTACTTGTAGAATTTCCACTCAGCCATCTGTTTTGTGGTTCTGGATGATGTCTGTTCTGTCTTTTAGTTGTAGTTTTGAAATTGTTGGCGAGGCAGCAGTGTAGGTGTTTACCTATACCACCATCTTGGATTCTCCCTTTACCACTGTTTTTAAGCCCTCCCTTTATATTTTTTAACTTTTCTTAGCTTTGGGGTTCCATTTATTGATTTTCATTAATTTGGAATTGTTGAAGCAATAGAAGTGGAATTTCAAGTCTACATTTTATTTATCACTGAGAGCAGGTCTGGGTGGGAGATGGAGATAGGGGATTCTGGTGGGTGGGGTTGAGAGGTGTTGGGAGTGGGAAGTGGTTTTAAAATATCGTCACTCACTGCCTCCCCTTCCCTCCCTGCCCTTCCCCTTCCTTTCCCACTCCCAATCACTCCCCTTTCAATTCCCTCCCTCCCTGCTTCCTCCCCCCTCTCCCAAAAGAATGAAGGACTGTTAGTTTTCAGAGCCACAAGCCAAATATCTCTGTAGCCATCCTGAAATTCTTTCCTTTTTTTTTTCCAAGGAAGAGTTGACACATTTTCAAATTCTGTACAGGCACAGTGTGAATGTCCTATTTCTAGGAGAGGATGATGCCTTGAATGCCCTATGCAGTGCCTGGGTGGCGCCTTTTAGATGTTAGGACTGCCCTAGAGGTCAGGGATAGAGCAGCATGGATCCTGCCATATATTTGTTTCTTAGGTCAATTGCTTTGGGTCTTTTTTTTTTATGAAATAGGAATGTGCTGATGTGGCTCAGTATCCCTGTGTTGACTTAACCATCAGCCATTTGGTGTGCCACCTGGGACTGTAGATTCAGATGGTATCTGCTTCTCTTTTCCCTTCTTCATCTCACCTGGGTATGGACACAGGCACATATAAGGATGTGGACATCTGTGAGGATACCTGTAGGTACCTGCTCCTCTGTTACTTTAACTCTTTGATCATTGATTGATTAAATGTTTATTGAGCACCTATTTATATTAGTGTGCCAGGTGTCAGATACAGAGGTAAGTAAGTTCTGGCTCTGATGGAGTGCATAGTCTGATAGATGTGACAATTATGTAAACTGATAACCATGTCATGTTTCAGTATAAAAACTGGGCTGGAAGGATACATACTAAATGATTATTAACAGGGTTGGGAGGAAAGAGAAGACCCTGTTTTTATTGTATCTGTCTAGGTAATGTTTGACCTTTTTATAAGCGTGTATTTTTCATGCAATTAAAATACAGTGCAGATGCATTATGATAGGTGCAAGAAACATATAAAAATACAGTGGGGAAGTGGATAGTTCCCTGGGGAGCAGGAGCAAACACTTTCTCAAAGAATATTTCCCCCTGAGTAGGTAGGGAAAAGTTGGGGGCCAAGGGGCAGAGGCCGAAGTCTTTTCATGCAGAGGAAATAGAATGTGCCCAAGACTGACAGAGCAGCTTGTTTTGCTCAGAGTGTCAATAGTGACTAGCTTATACCAGCTCTCTGGGCACCACAGCTTTTCTTCCCAGGGGAGTAGAGAAGTAGCAGGCTATTGAATTTTTTCTTGGGGCTTGGAATATATTTGCTTAAATATATTTAATATTTTTGAAAAAGTGCCATACTTTGTGATTGGTTTCTAGCGCACCCAGGTAAATTTTTACAACTCATGATTCTAAGTGAATGTAGAAATGGACTAAGGTTAACTTTGTTTCAATAGGAATATTATATTTAGTTGAAATCTACCTAGCAGTATGTATTAGATTGTGAGGGTGGGGGTGGTACCTGAGGTGTTTATAAGGAAAGTGGACAATGAGGTTCTTGGGCACCCTGGAAGCTTTTCTTTTTGGGTCATGAATTGGTCACGTTCATTGCACCCCACCAAGCGCACTGTTGCATTACAACTCACTGTGTTTGTTTTATTTTTCTTCATCTCTTGGAGCTCCTGAGCCCAAAGTTTTCTAAGTACAGTATAGTTTCTAAAACAGTGGAATCTAAGTTTGATCATCATGCAATTTCCTCAGCATCACTTTTACAGAAGACAACCTTGTCAGTTGGCAAGTATGCTTAGTTAGGGCAGTATCCTTTCATTCCTCCAATTGATGGTAGAAAATGAAATATTAAGAAAAAAACACACACATATAATGATCGGGCAGTCAATCAGAGATTTTACTTAATTGACATGGGATAAAGCACTTAATTCTTTGATTTTCTGGATGTGTCAATGTTGTAGTGATATCATGTCTGGAAGTTTCCTGGGTGTTTTAATTTCTTTGACATTTCATAGGTAAAGGGAGGTATGTACGCTCAGTATAGTGTAGAAAGCCATCATATGAAGTGCTATACATACTGTGTAGTATTTCTTCCCCTTTCTACAAACCATTTGCCTTTTGGAAGAATGGATGGCTCAAGGGATTAGTGATGGGGAAGTGGAGGCTTTCACATTGGTTCAAATTTGACCTTGGTCAGTGATGCTTGAAAATCAGCACTATTTAATAGGCATTAAGAGAGCCCACTTTTTGATCCACTTCCAGTGGATAAATATCCATAGTTCTTTTATGCCATAGTTGCGGAACTAATTGGCAGAATTAAATGATTTAAGAACTTGACTCCCCTTTTGCCCTCAGAAAGTGGTTGTTGTTTAAATCAGGATCTTGGAGGCTGCATGAGTCATTTCTGAGGACTGGAGAGCTAGCTTTGCAGCTCTTACTGTATTGGGAAACTTATGTGCTTTGCATTGCTTTTAGTAGGAGGAATTGGGGGAAGGGCTGTTTTCCTTTCCATGTACAATTCTCCCAAATTCAGGGTGCTCATCTCACCCTAGACATACTTAAAAAATATTGGGGTCATGCATCACCCATGGTGCATTAATCTTTTCTCCATGATCAACTAAAGGGGTTATACGTGTAATCTATTTTCTGTCCCCTTATCTTCCCTCCTAAAAGAATTTCAGTGCAGAAAGCTTTTTCTGACACCCTGCTTCTAATTGACATCATGGACTGTTGCAGTGTGGCTCCAGTGCAGTTAGCAGCGTTTTACATTTTAAGCTCAGCAACTGCCAATCATGATCACTCTGTATTTATAGAGCTCCCAGGGAAGGGTGAGTACTTGGTGGTGATGTATTACCTGCTAATTTGTTTGTTGAAAGATGGGCCCATATATTTGGAATGATGACAGATCAGAATATTTGGCTAAGTGTATCAGTCAGCGTCTCATTTTTCAAAACATGAAAACTCCAACACGGTACTATAAAAGTGCCGTGCTGTAGGAATGGATTTTCCCTGCTCAATCCATTTCTATCCTGGCTAAAATCCTTATTTACTTATTTATTTAAAGTCATTTTTTGTTATATCTGAATTTGGGTAATGAGAACTTCTGGCTGAATCTTTTTCTTCCTCTGTAGGTTCTGTTTGTCACTCATGCAACTCACATTCTTTTTTCTGGTTGCAGTATTGGGCACCAACCCCTTTACCTGATAAAGATCAAGAACAGAAATCTATGGGCCTGACTACCCTTTGTTCTATCTGTAGTCAGGAGGTGTAGACAAGGCCACCACTAAAAGGGAAAATGAAGAAAACTATGGGTTTTGTAATCTACCTTCGAGGCCTTAGGTTGTAAAAGTGCCATCGGGCAGTCAAGTAAGCAGTGATTACCCCTGAGTAGGTGGAGACATTGCATATTCCGGAGTCCCTGTGGGCATTTATTGGGCCATTTCTCCCTGCTCCACACAGAAAATCCAGAAATGTATTTTGAATGGCTTATCTGAACAAACTGTCTACCAAAAGGGAAGGAAAGGGAAAGGCTGCCTTCAAGTATTGGCTTCCCAATATGTTACGCCATCCCCACCTCAGTAGGGACCTGGCTCAGGAACAGCAAGATTAGATAGTGAATGGATAAAAGATATTCTCCAGTGTAGCTCACCTCTACATCTTAAAAAAAAAGTGTAAGCACATCTAGAAATAAGCAGATCAGATTCCAGGTAAACATTAATGCTGTTACCCGTTGACATGTTACCTATTTTCCCAGGACTGCGCTTGTCATGTATACCAATATGTTTTAAAGGAATTTAAATGTGAAAGTGATCATAGCCAAAGAGATGAAGTTTCTCCCTTGAGCCCTGCCTAGTTGGCACCTTGGAGATGTTTGGCTGCCATGCTCCTGGGCCTCGAGCTCTTGCTGTGATTTGGTGGGGGTTGGATGGAGTGTGACCGGGAGGCATTGGGTTGGGTACAGTAGAAGTACGTAAAAGAAAAATAAAATGCAAGGAATGCTTCTGCAATCCAGTGTTTTTGAGACCCCACCTCTCTCATTCTTAATGACTCTAAGCCAGTCCTTCAGAGATGTACCTCAGAGCCACCTGCTGTATCACATCAAGTGTTGGGGAAATTCTTTCCTCACCCCAGTCCCACCTGTGGGAAGCAAGACAGGGCTTTTGAGGGTAGCGTCTTCTCTTAGGAAAGCAAAATTATAGATGCTTTCTATACCCAATTGCCCCTAAATGCATTTTCTGTATAAAACTACTGTGTATATATGAAGTGACCCTGTTACCTTTTAACAATATTCACTCCCTTTTATCTGCTCACTGTTTGTCTTTTCGTTTGTTACACTTCTGGATCTGTGTGACCACATGGCCTCTGAAATGACCACATGGCACTGAGAGCCCATTGGTTGGTTGTGATGTATTTTCTCAAATCTTGTTAGTGTCATAGCTAACAATTTAAATCCCTTTACTTACTGCTTTCTTGCCTTTTGCTTTTGGAAGTCACATTATTTTTAAACTTCTTTTCTTTTTGGTGGGAACTTAATGAATGATGGGGTTGGGGATGGGTAGTGACAGGAATAGAAGCAGAAACAGAACTATTCAATGACATTTTAAGTAGCTTAATGTCATTTGCCATGGCATATTTTTGCTTGTGGTTCTACGTAGTTACTGAGTGGGAAATTACACTGATTATGAAACTGGTTTTATTCCGGAAGTGACAGTCATGTAGAATCAGGACACATCCCTTTTCACCAGCACAACTCTGCACTACATTGTAAATTCTGAGAGGCATAGCTTTGTACATCTCATTCTTGATAAATGTGATTAAATAAAATAAAACATATCCTATATAAAATATTCATAGAAGGAGTATATTGCAATTCTTATGTCTGAGATTACTCTTAAGTATTCTCCCCATCTGCTATTGGTGACCCTCCTTCTTGTCTCTAATTCCCATACCTTCCCCCCCCAAAAAAAACCCACCCAAACAAACACAAAACAAAACTCCAAAGTCTTCAAAAAGGATTAGAGAGAGTTAATTATAGTGATATGCAGCAACCAGGACCATCTTAGCGGTTGGTCTGTCCCAAAGCCTACAGAAGGTTCTTATTTCATAAGCAGAGATAATTTGTTTCTCTCTGTGTGCCATATGGTTTTGCAACTGCAGAGATCAAACAGATTTGTGGATGTAAACTTCAGTTCTGTACTTAAAAATTTTTGAGTCGTGTGGAGATTTTCATAATGTGCTTGAATCCTTGATGCCAACCAGGTCTGTTGGATTCAAGGATCCCTTGTCAGTTCTGTAAGCAACTATGTATCGTGGTTTTTATTTGCCTCGGACTTAAAAAAGATGATTTTGGAAAAGAAACTTGGAACGCAAATTGTCAAGTGGAATGCAATGATTGTGTGTGTGTGTGTGTGTGTGTGTGTGTGTGTGTGTGTGCATGCATATGTGTGTGTTTTATAAAGATGATGATTAAAACCAGGAATAATTATCATAGAAGAATAATAGTTCAGAGGCTGCCCAGGTGGTCTCTGGAAAGGACTAGAGGTTTCTCTTAATCAGAAAAATTTTAATTACACTAATTTATTTTGAGATTAATTGTTTTGGGGATAGTCTTCAGAATTAAGAGTTTGGGTTTCTTGATTGCTATTTTTTAAAGAGTAGAAGGATATCAGTGTGCTAGTGATTTCCTCCTTGTTTTTTTAAAAATATTTTAAAATTGATTTTAGAGAGGAAGAAAGAGATAGAAATATCAATGATCAGAGAGAACCATTGATTGGCTGCCTTCTGCACACCTCCCACTGGAGATCAAGCCCACAAACTGGGCATGTGCCCTAACCAGGAATCGAACCATGACCTTCTAGTTCATAGGTAGATGCTTAATCATTGAGCCACCCCACTTGGGCTCCTGCTTGTTTTGTAATGACTCTATCTATGTATGTGCTCTGCCCTGCCGGTCCTAATGAGTGTAATTTTTAATGTAGTACTTGGCTTATTGAAAATAGATGCAAATTCTCTGGTCCCTTTGTTTTCCAATTATTAAATTTAACAGTGTATCCAAATCATCTCAACTAACTCCATTTAGGGACGAGTTTCTTTTTTCTTTTCTTTTTTTTTTCTATTCTGTTCTTTTCTTTCTTTTCTAAATGAAGTAATCCTTATAGGTGGGGTAAAATCTGGAGGGCAGAGCAAGGACTGGAACTGGGCCATGTCAATGTAAAATTGGATAGATTCTGAGGTTATCTTCTCTGTTTCTCATGTTCTCTCCTGTCAGCATGCAGTAACCCTACAATCTTTCTCATGTTAGATACATTATTATTCCTGAGGAAAACCTCTAGGACCATGAGAAACAGGTTTTTACACTGCTAGGTGTTTTGGGCACACCCCTTATATGTGTCTCTGGTGCCACAGTCATCACATTTATAATAGGGAGCTTTTAAATTTTGGTTAACCTTGCTCTCCTGCTGTTTATCTGGCTCTAAAAACTAGGAAATTTTTCTGTCTTGTTTTTTGGTCTATTCCTAGCTCTTGGCGCATGATGTGTGCTCAGTAAATATTTGTTGAATAAGTGACAGTATAGTTGGTATAAATCATGCTTACTTAGTATGTGTAAATATAGCTTTTCCTCTTTTGCTAATTTTCATAAAGAGAATCTTCCAAAATTGCAGTTGTGGCTTTTTAAAAAATGACTACATATCTGCTGCTTGCACGTATTTAAAAAGATCTGGTGCCTGGGTATCCAGATGTTACTGGTTTTCTGTTTTGTTTTGTTTTGTTCTTACTTCAGCCTGTGCATGACAACTATTATTTTGCTATTTCCCAGGCTTGTAATTCCAGAACCCACAGCAGGAAAAAGCAGACAATAATGAACTTCTTCATAAACCTTACAATATGTTTCGTCTTTGTTGGCACAGAGAACAAGACTTTCTTGAAAAATTTAAGATCATAGAGTGAGAGCTCTTAGAAACCATGCCATCTAACTCTCCCTTGTTTCACAATTGATAAAAGGGCACAGGTAGTTTACCTAGCTTTGTCCAGAGTAAAATGACCAGCTAAATTGGTTAGGGTTAAGAGCCCGGTCATTTGACTCCAAAATAGTATTCCTTCTGCTACAAAACCTTTATATTTGGCAGAAAGTAAGTTTTTCTGTTTCTCCCAATTTCTTTAGGATGTTCGTGCACGTCAGACATTCATGAATGACTTATCCATAAATATGTATCTTATACTCCCTCAGGCAGTGGCAATAACATATCCAACGTTTGATAGTACAGAGTGCTTTATCTTACATAAATCAGCTGGAGGAGACACTCAAAGTGCAGAATGGAGTGTAATGTGTTTCCAGAATGCAAAGTGATTTGGCAAAAGGCTTCATAATAGTAAGGTTTCTTTGGCCTGGCCTGTCGCCGTGCCAGTGTGCCATTCCTGTAAGAGGTATTGAGTTTTGAAACAAATATCTCCCATCAAATAAACCTCACAACTTACTTGGCGAGGAGAGTCAGATGAGTTAAGGTGGAATGCCACCATAAAGACGACTTTCCCCTATAGAGGCTTCCTCAGCTTCTGCCCTGCTTGGAAACCTGCCATAGGCACCTTTCATAAAAACAGCTCGGAAGCTGGGATGTCAGCTGGAACACCACACATTTCTCTCAGTTAACCAGAGCTTGGTTTATTTTATGTTGCTTTTTAATAATCGAAGTTAAAAGGTCTCATGTTTTGAAAGTACTCGAACATAACGTTTTCAAGAAGTAGGAGCCAGCATTCTTGACGCGCTTGTTTTAGGTACACAAATACTCCAGAAGTTATAGCAGTACTTTAAAATGGAGTCATAAATAAAGTAAAAGAACTTTATATTATGTGTAAAATTATTTAAGATAGCACAAATTAGGGAAACTTTTCAATCAAGGATTCTCCAGGGGACACCTTGGGGCAAAGCCACAGGCACCTTGGCCTTAACAGTGGACTCAGTGCCTCCACCTGCCCCCACCTCCTCAGCATTTTAGCAGGAAGACCAGCATTGGCTGTGTTATCCAGCCCTCAGCCTTTTAGCAGGAAGACCAGCAGTGATCATGTTATCCAAGCCAGGCCCACTTGGGACTCTTCACCAGGGTTGTGCCACCCAAAGCAATGAGAAAGATCCTTTTCCCCTCCTCTCTGTTTGCAAGGCTATGAAGTTTCTCACCCAAAGCAGTTTGCAGTCATGGGTCCAGCCTTGTGGAGACAGAGCTCACTGATGCAAACGATGTCTAAGTTTTGCAGAGTGAATATGAATTGCACTTGCTGAGTGATATTTCATCATGTCTTTCAGGCAGGGGTTGTAAAAATACAGGGTAGTCAAGAATTCCCTGGGAATTTGTTTAAAAGTGCTGATTCTTGGGGGAAGGGAGCAGGTATGGGATGAAGAGGTATCACTGGGGAAAAAAAAGAGACATTTGTAATACTTTCAACAATAAAGATAAATTTAAAAAAAGTACAGATTCTTGAGGCCTACCCTAGATTGAGCCAGACTCGCTGGGCATCCAGGAATCTGTATTTCCAAACAAATATTCCAGACGATTCTAAGACTCCTGAATTGATGAGAGACTATTCTTCACCTGGTGGCTGAGGATATTGGTTTGGATTAGGTGCAAGTTAAATTTTAGGTTTATTGCGATTGAAAAGTAGGTTTATTTGTAGTTAGGTTTAGACAGGTGCTTTCTAAGGGCCAAATACAAGGTCACATTTGTTTTGGCAAGTTATTTGTTAAAAATAATAATTTCTTTCTGCCCTAGCCAGTTTGGCTCAGTGGATAGAGCGCCGGCCTGTGAACTGAAGGGTCCCAGGTTCAATTCTGGTCAAGAGCACATGCCCAGGTTGCAGGCTCAAGCTTCAGTAGGAGGCAGCCAATCAATGATTCCCTCTCATCAATGATGTTTCTAACTCTCCCTCTCCCTTCCTCTCTGAAAAAAAAAAAATAGTTTCTGTCTTTAAAAATGTGATTTGGGGTGGGGTAGACAGGTCGATTTTGTAGTGGTCAGTGAAATCAGCCACTGTGTAGCCATATACCTGCCAGACCAGGTTCTCCAGGGTGACTGCTGCAGTCCTTTCTTTGGCTTCCTTGCCAGAGTGATTAGAGAGGAGCAGGCTGTGGTCTCCATATCAATCTTTTTACTTAAAAAGTGGAATCCACTGAGTTCTCTTTGGTTTTCCTTAGCCACCGATAAGATGATCTCTTTATCAATAATTTCCCATATATTATCTCTTGGTGCCAGATAAGAAATCCAAGAAGCTCTGAAGAATGGAAGTGTGACTTCCCCCATAACTTTCTTCTCAGGGTTTACTCTCTCTATTTCTTGCTACTATTTATTTATTTTTTGTCTTTGATACCCTTGCTAGTCTTTCTCTTAACACCTTGACTTATGTAGTCTTCTGTGTTTTCACGACTCATCTTTCTCTCTGAGGGGACAAATGTGGTAAGTAGATGTTTTAGTCTGTTTCTTCCAATGAAATAGTAACTTGACCAGGTAATGGGAAGCATCTATTTATAAACATGTGGGCTTGAGCTTATTCCATACTCATACGAGGGTGTGAGTATAGTAGTTGTAGTGCTAGTACCAATGATGATGTAGCAAAAACTAGGTTAAGTGGAGTTTTAAAGGTTTTGAATGCATTAACCAATTTATTTTTTACATAACTCCCAATAGATAATGTTGATTATAATTTATATTTTATAGATGAGGAAATTGGACCACAGAGAGATTAAGTAACTGCCTTAAGTTAATAAGTGGCAGACCCAAAATGTTTCTAGATAGGCAATATGTTTCTAGATATCATGCTGCCGACTCCACTATGCTATTCTGTCCTCTTACCAAATTAAATAGTTCAGAGCTCCTGACCAAGAGCTGGTCTTCAGAGGGAGAATGGTGAAATTTGCAGGAGGGCTGGGTCTGTTTGCCTGGCAGCATGAACTCAGGTGAGGAGGTGGGAAAGTGCAAAAACTGGAGGAAATGATGTTCCTGAGACTCCAACTGCAGATATAAACTGATAACTGGTTGCTAGTGAAAGGCAGAAAAGGGACCTGGGGAGTCACTGGACGCAGACAGAGGCTGCCTGTGTCCTCAATGGACTTCAAATCTTGTGCTGAGCTCTGAACTTTCATCATAAATTTAGATTATTTCAAAAAGTACATTGTCAGGATATTGTAAAAATTTACATTTAAATATAAACCTTTTTCATGATACCCTTAAAGTTGATATCTTTTATTTAAGGGTATCATGAAAAAGGCTTATACAGTGGTACCTCGAGTTACAAGTTTAATTCGTTCCGTAACCTTGAGGCGTGGGAAACTATGAGACAATTGAGTTGAGGTAAACTGGTGGGTCATGTGCAGCCAGCAGATCCGCGCGATTACTCGTTTCTCAAGGTACCACTGTATTTAAATGTGAATTTAAATATAAACCATCACTCATTAATAAGTAAAGGGAACAAGCGCTTTAATTTAAAACTTATTTTTCCTGTTAATCTTATCCTCTTGTCCCAGAGTTTTTATTCTAATACGTATATGTTCTTGTTTCATTTTTTGTTGATTATTATGTAATATTTATAGAATAAAAATATATAAGAACTTACAGTAAAAGTGTCTGTGCCTGCAAGTGTCTATTACCCACTCCAGAAGTTATTGTTTTAACCATTTCAATTACAGTTTTACTAGAACAAAGCTGGTCAAAAGAACATGATTAGCCCAGATGGTGTGGCTCAGTTGAGCATTGACTTATGAAGCAGGAGGTCATGATCCACTTCCCTGTCAGGGTACATGGCCCGGGTTGTGGGCTCTATCCCCAGTGTGGGACATGCAGGAGGCAGCTGATCAATGATTCTCTCTCATCATTGATGTTTTCATCTCCTTCTCCATCTTCCTTTCTCTCTAAAATCAATAAAAACATTTAAAAAAGCAAAAGAACATGATTATATTACAAATTCTGATGTACAAAAAGTAAATGATTAACAAAAAGTAAAAATGCTTCATTTAAAATATTTCTCTCATGCAAGTACATAGATGCTTTTTTTCTTCCCATATTTTTTTTTAGTAGATGATAAAAGATTTAACATCACTTGTATTTTCTATTTTTCTTTCGTTTATATACAGACACTGGAAAATTGTTTTGCAAAGATGAAAAAGGAAGGAGTGTTATACAATGACAGACAATTCTTTGGATGCTTTCTGAAATTACATGGCAAAATTCAGTGATCTGCCATAGAAAATGATTTTTAATGATTGGCTGATGACTCCAAGATTTGATTCTCTAATTCTGTTTAAAGCAATCTGGCTTTCAGAAGCATTTGTTCTCCTGCTTTTAGGTGCCTTTATTTCTTAGTCATTTCTGTACAGAAAGACCAGTTTGGAACCAGTGGCTCTCCTATTTGATGGAGGTTTAATGCCTCCGGTGAGCTGTGGGTGTGGCAGAGAAACATATTCTCTTGAGGAGGTGAGAAAAAGGATGACTTTCCCAGGCATATCATGGATAGGAGAGAAGGCACAGGAAGTTGAAGATGGAGAAATTTCTTTCTTTTAGGTCCATTTTCACATACCCTAAAGGGGTATTAATAACTCCGTTGGAAGACCATTGCTGTAAGGATGTAGTGTACCAGTAAGATTTTAAGTTTTGCGTTTTCAAGAATTCACTTTTAGCTTCTAACAGTGTGGTTTGGGGGCTTATATACATGCAAACTTGCACAGGAAACTGATTTTTAAACCAAAATGCTGTTTGAAGCATGAAAATCAGCCAGAGAATCTACCTTAAGTTTAGATGAAGAAGAGCATTTGTGGGTTCAGTTAGATGACCTTCAGGAGGAGGCTGGCTGAAGACTGGTCTGGCAGCATTGGGTCGGGGGGAGGGGGGTAGGGGTTGGGGGTGAAGGGAGAGGGGTTGATGGGTGTGGCTACCACTATATGCTTTATCATTGTTGTTCAGTTTCACAAACTCTTAGTTCCATGTAAGCTATTTAGATTGTTAATTAGTTAGAAAGGAGTAATTAAAATATATCCATTTATCTTAGACATTTTAACTGAATACATAAATATACTCTAGTCTCCATTTTGCCAAGAGCAATCATTTTTCCTTTAAATGCTATTGGAATTCTAAGGGATTTCTCTTGTATTAACCACACTTTGATACATCATCAAAATCTTAAAAGTGGAGTAAGAATTGGAAGCTCTAGAATTGGAGGTTAGAATCTTTCCAGATTAATTTTTTTTTCTTCCAGTCTTAAGTTCTTTTTTACACAGTTGACCAGACAAATAAGAATTTAGACATTCCCCTTCACTGAGTGTTTGCAAAGCAATTGCTTTAGTTTTTTAAAAGTAATTTTTTTCACTCTCATTTCGTTGGCTTACAAGACAATGAATTAATTACATAATTATGATTAAAGGTGCCAGTAGCCAAAACTCTCCTTCCCCCATGTTGTGCATGGATTGAGGTCAATTGGGTTGAGCTCCATGAATAAAACCCACAACACACAACAACCGATTAGGGAATATACAAATGCTTGTGTTAAGTACAATACTATGGGGGAGGTTTTTAGTAGCTGTAAGCATCTCCTGTTTAGAGGATATTACTTGTGTATTTTACAGAGGGAAAGTACATATTCTTATTAGAGGTAGGGAAGTGAAGCCCTGCCAGTGTTGCTCAGTTGGTTGGGTGTTGTCCCATGCACTGAAAGGTTGCCAGTTGTATTCCCTGATGGGGTACATGCCAGGGTTGTGTACTTGATCCCTGGTAGGGAACATTGACTGATATGCTCTCACAGCAATGCTTTCCCCTCTCTCTCCCCCACTCCCTCCCTCTCTTTTTCTCTTAAAAAGTATATTAAAGCAAAAGGTTATAATATGTATATTAGCATTGGTTTGCTAAAGTCTGTTTTATTGAGAGTTTGTCCAATAAATAAGAATCTTTTCTCTCATTGGTTTTCCTTCCTGTTGTATGTAATATTGCCTATTGCATACCATGTTTGGCGAGTGTATTTTGTTCATACCACCCATTTTTTGGTGTTCAAAATGTTTAAAAATGAGTTTTAAGGAGGGACAATCGCTTGAATGTGGAACTTGGTTTTTATGACTGTACTGGAAGCTTTCCTCTGTCAGAAACTAGTTACAGAACTTGTAACAATTTGTATTGGTTTATATTGTCAGGATATGAATTTTCTTAAGTAATAAGGAACAGAGGTCTTTAAAAAATTGTGAACTTAGATTTTTTTCAAAGGTGAAATGAAAGCAGTAATGTGCAGGAAATTAAATTTTGGGATAAGGAAGTGAAATTGGTCTGATTGAAATCACTAATGTCTCCTTAATGAGGGATGGTCTGAGAAATGTTAAGCAGAAAGTGTGATGCCAGTTGAAAATCATGAATGTGAAATTTCTTTTGTTTGAACAGACAATATTTGGAACTGAAGAGAAAGGAAAAGGAACATTTTTATGTGGAAGAAATTAGTTGTCATTCTCAAGGGTTATGGGAAGCTGCTGGTCCATTATAATTGACTTGCTTTCCTCTAAAGAGAAATACTTGACTCAGAGATTGGTGAAAATTTGTAAAAATTTCTACAAATTAGTACTTAGTATTCTGGGGATATTTTCTTTTGCCAACATGTTGTGAATGTCTATATTTGTGTGTTATGAGCTTAAAAATACTGCTTGTTTTCTACCCTATAGAAGTTAGGAAAACATCTAATGTAGTTCTAAAAACTTAATTATGTATTCAAGCTCCTGTTTGTTTCCTGTCTTCTAGATCTGTAAGATAAGAGTGTTTAAAAGGTCATGTAATTTGACCAGCTTCATCTAGAAAGTTCCTGTGAATGCTAGCATTACTATTTGGAGTTGGATTCTTGATCATATGTAAGGGTTAAACATCACTTCAATAGGGAGTCAAGGAAAAGAGCAGAATCCTATATAGGCATAGTTCATGCCAAGCACAGTGGCTGGCCCTCATAGGACTTGATATGTGTGTGTTGTTGAGAGAGTGTTGTGCATGGATTGAGGTCATTTGGGTTGTTGAGCTCCATGAATAGAGAGATTCTCTGAGACTTGTTATTTTTTGGGCACCTAACACTATGCCTGGCACATGGTGCTCAGCCATTCTTTGCTGTGAATGAGGCGCCTTCAAGCACAAGGACTGCCATCTCCTTGTGGGTGTAAATATAAACTCTTCTAAGTATTTTGGAGGAAGAAATGGACAGTGACAGGCATCTTTTTCTTTTCTTTATGAAGCTCTTACACTTAGTGTTGAGAATTGAGGGTTTTTAAAGTGGCATTTAAAACTACTCTGAGATTCATGTGGTTAAAGTATAAAAGTGTGACCATAAAACCAGGACTGACTTCTGGATTCTGACCTCTGGTGGTGAAGAAAAAACACCCATTACTCATAATAAAAGGTCAGATTCTCAGATTTTCTCTGGTATTTTCTGGCTCAATACAAAGGAAGTCTTTATGAGAAAAATATTTTTGCATGTGTTTTCCTTTTCTTTTTTTAAACTTTATTTTTCAACTTGCAGCTTTTTAATAAACTTATAAATACATTTAAGATCTACTTATATATGGCTCATTACAGAAACTGGTTTTGTCTTTGGGACCTTGCCAGTTGAGCAGAGGTACATTCTGTATAGGATTTCCCCCTCCTACCCCCCTTTTTGGGATTTTTATCTTTAATGAAATCTTGCATTTGACTTCTTAACTTTTCTATTGAGACTATTTCTCAAGTAAATCTAAGGTGTATTTGGATAATAACTGCACTATATCCCTCAATATATACATGAATAAATGACTTCTGAAGAGTGCCAAGGTAGACTGTCTTGGGTCCTTAACAACAAAAGCTTATCAGAAACTCAAAGCTTAGTTTTAATGTTGTACTAGCTACTGGGCTTATTGGTTCTGTTATCATCACTTTCACTGTAAAATCCTCAATTTCCCCTTTTTGAATTCCCATAAGTACTGAAGTGGGAGTGTTTGCTATATTGATAGTCAGGCAGGAGGTAATGAGGTAGTTGGAATATCAAGGCTAACCTGCCTCATGTGAGTGATATTGGCCTTAATTAAAACAAATAAACAAAAAACTCCTCTTTTTTGAAGTTCAATAGGGTAGAAAATTAAAAGAATAATAAAAAAAAAAAAGGTTGTGCTTTGCTACCTGGTATTTGAACTCTGCCTTGATCTCCTGGGTGTCTTCTGCAACTTGCTTAACCTTATTTTTCCTGTGTTAAGTAGGATTAAAAATGGTTCTGATATGACTGTAAAGTTGCAAACAAGACTTCAGTAATAAAGAAAAGTCTTAAAACATCTTTGCTTTTGTTTCTTACTGTCCTCCCCCAGTAGGCTTCTGAGAATAGATCAGAGTTCTATAAAAGGAAAGTGATTACAGTGTGTCAGGAAAAAACAAAACCCATGAGAAATAAGTAATCCATAAACTTTATAGACATAAGGGGATCTGGGTGGGTGGATCTGGTGACTTGGCAGCTGGGAAAGGAAAGCAAGTGTAATTGTTGATTTTATCAGAGCAGGTAGGTATGTGTGCTTGTGTGTGCACACAGTGGGGTGGAGAACGAATGTAGACTTAACAATGAACAATTTCGGGAGGTTGCTAAAGTCTACTTCTACCTAAATCCTAGACAATACTACCATTTCTATAGGGTGTGATATCAATGCTCAATGAAAAAAAGAAAATTCTGTCATAATAGAGGTTGTAATAAACTAATACATAGTTTACCTCCTTTTATAGAATTATGCTTTGGAGCCTCTAGGCAAATAGTTTGTATTATCCTGGGAGTCTATGAAAGTTGATTTAGTGTAATCAACTCTGTGCTGAATACTAAAATCAGAATGTGTCATCTTGGTCCCTAACCAAATTTTTTTCCTATCTGATTCTGGAGTTTTAGCATTTTCAACTTTGAAGGTTGCTTTTGGGTTTATTTTTGAATTGAAATGTCACAGGACAGGCTGGTTGTTAAATTCATGACCATTTGAGAGAATTCATAGGACTCAAATTAGATTTCTGTAATTAGAAGATATTTCTTTTCGCACTTTCCCCAGGGAATAAAGTGCCATGTTATAGTTTACCAAAAGAGAATTGAAGAATAGAAACATCACTTTGAGGGGTAGGATGCTGATGGGGTGGGGTGTGTGTGTCGGGAGGCAGAGTGCATAAAGGAATCTTTGCTTTGTAGAATGCATTTGCTTAAAGAGTTGCGTTAGCCACAAGAAGGATCTCAGTCAGTTATCAAGTGTGGGAGTACCTTAGAAATTAGACCAGGAGTGTTGTTATTTTTTTTGTGTTTTGGGAGCTTAAAAATAAACTCAATGACTGCGAATATTCCCCTTTACCCTTATGTCTGCTAGCTGCCAAGGCCATTTGGAAATTTTAGCTAAAATGTTGGTTTATGTTTCTTTACCTACTACATTTTCATAATGAATATATTTTTCCTTAACAGAAATGGTCATTTAGAGGAGACTTTAAATATATTAAGCAAACTTGAACATATTACATAAACTATATATATGGGGTAGGCAAAAGTAGGCTAACAGTTGTAATAAAAATAAATAATGAATAAATAATGAATAACAATAATTAAATAAAATACAAGAATAACTTTTATTTTGAGTACTCATAACTGTAAACCTACTTTTGCCCATCCCTGTATAAAAGTGTCTGTGGGAGAATCCAAGATGGCGGCATAGGTAAACACCTACACTGCTGCCTCGCACAACAATTTCAAAACTACAACTAAAAGACAGAATGGACATCATCCAGAACCACAGGAAAGCTGGCAGAGTGGAAATTCTACAACTAGAGGGAAAGAGAGGGGCTCACGGAGAGCCAAAGGAGCTGCAAAAAGCTGAGGTACGGAGAGGCGCGCATGAAGAGAGCGAGTGACAGTGAACCTGGCTGGCTTTCTCTGGGGGGGTGGGGGTGGAAATGGAGACTCTCAACGGCATTGAACTCCTTATCCTACAACACTAAACCCCAGATCCAGCCGAAACTCATACGGGGGGAGTTTGGACTGTGAAAAGGGAGAAGTGTATGGATATTTAGGGGAGTCACAGGGGATTGGAGGTCGGGTGGCATGCACGGCACTGCGCTGCAGAGGACAGACTACTGATTGTGCTGCTGGCTTTCACGGAGTGGGCGGGAGAGAGAACCTCCCAACTATGCCATTTCTAACTTCACTAAACCCCAGTTTTGGATGAAACCCTGGGGACCCGGACTCGTGTGGTCCCGTAGCACAGGGGAGCTGGAAAGGCAGCAGTCTAGAGGCACTGCAAGACAGCGTGCGTGCGTGCACGCACAGGGACCGCTCCAGCAACTACCCACTCACATGAGACTCAGGGGCTGTGGAGGGCGAGCCCAACTGGAAGGTGAGGTGGTCCCTTAAGCCCTGAGACTCCACCCATCCCAAGCTCAAGAGAGGCCTTTGTGCTTTATCAAGTCTGGTATCATAAGGCTGAATCCAACACAGAAGTTCTCTTGGCATAGTGAAAATGCCGAGAAAAGGGAAGGGATCACAAACAAAAGAAATGGAGGAAAACAAATGACTGGATATAGAGTTCAAAACCACACTTAAAAGGTTTTCAAGACTATCCTAGAAAAGTTGGATAAAGTTAGCGAGACCCAAGAGGAGATGAAAAAGGACCAACTAGAGATGATAAAGGACCAAATAGAAATTAAACATACACTGACTGAAATAAAAAATATTAAACAGAGACCTAATAGCAGACTAGTGGAGGGCAAGAATCAAGTCAAAAATTTGAAATATAAAGAATCAGAAAACACTCAACTGGAAAAGCAAGAAGAGAAAAGAATTAAAAAATGTAAAGATAATGTAAGGAGCCTCTGGGACAGCTTCAAGCGTACCAACATCAGAATTGTGGGGGTGCCAGAAAAGAGAGAACAAGATACTGAAAACCTATTTAAAGAAATAATGACTGAAAACTTCCCACATCTGGTAAAAGAAATACACTTACAAGTCCAGGAAGCACACAGAACCCCATATAAAAGGAATCCAAAGAGGACTATACCAAGACACATCATCATTAAAATACCAAGAGCAAAAGACAAATAGAGAATATTAAAAGCAGCAAGAGGAAAACAGTTCATTACCTACAAGGGAGCACCCATACGACTGTCAGCTGATTTCTCAACAGAAATTATCCAGGCCAGACGGGAGTGCCAAGAAATATTCAACGTAATGAATAGCAAGAACCTACAACCAAGAATACTCTATCCAGCAAAGCTATCATTCAGAATTGAAGGGCAAATAAAGAGCTTCACAGATAAGAAAAAGCTAAAGGAGTTCATCAACTCCAAACCAGTATTATATGAAATGCTGAAAGGTACCCTTTTAGAAGAGGAAGAAGAAAAAGGTAAAAGCCAAAAAATTATGAACAACAAATACATATCTATCAACAAGTGAATCTAAAAATTAAGTGAATTAAAAATTTGATCAACAGAATAAACTGGTGAATATACTAGAATCAGGAGCACAGAAAGGGAGTGGACTGATAATTCTCAGAGGGAAAGGTGTGAGGGGTGCACAGGGAGAGACTGGACAAAAATCATACACCTATGGGCTCATCCATTGGGGGGAAAGGTAAGGGTAGAGGGAGGTGTGGGAATGGGGTGGAGGGGAAAAAAATAGAGACAAATGTAATAATCTAAATAATAAAGATTTAATTTTAAAAAAGTGTCTGTGATTAAGCCAATGGCACCAAGGAAGAAATCTAAGTGGAGGAAAAGAAGGTGTTATAAGAAGAACCAGCAGGTGGAAAGCAGTGGTTAAATACACGTCCTTGATTTTGGAAGAGCTGAATTCTTAGGACCTTTTTTCTCTTCCTTCCACTTGGGTGCCTCTCTGTTTGTAAGCTACCCCACTCTTTTTTTTTTTTTTTTTATAAATCTTTATTTTTCATTTTATTATAGATCTTCCTCTCCCCCCTCCCCATAACTCCCCGCCACCTTATTCCTCTCCACTCACCCCATGCCCTTACCCCCTGCCACTGTCCTCATCCATAGGTGTAAGATTTTTGTCCAATCTCTTCTTGCACCCCTCATTCCTCCTTTCCCCCAAGAATTGTTAGTCCATTACCTTTCTATGCCCCTAATTCTATTATATTCACCAGTTTATTCTGTTCATCGGATTTTTTTATTCATTTGATTTTTAGATTCACTTGTTGATAGGTATGTATTTGTTATCACTTTGTTGTTAATAACTTTTTCTTTACCTTTTTATTCTTCTTCCTCTTCTTAAAGAAAACCCTTAAGCATTTTATATAATTCTTATTTGGTGGTGATGAACTCCTTTAGCTTTTTCTTATCTGTGAAGCTCTTTATCTCCCCTTCAATTCTGAATGATAACTTTGTTGGGTAGGGTAATCTTGATTATAGGTTCTTGCAGTTTATCATGTTGAATATTTCCTGCCACTCCCTCTGGCCTGCATAGTTTTTGTTGAGAAATCAGCTGACAGTAGTATGGGTACTCCCTTGTAGGCAACTAACTGTTTTTCTCTTGCTGCTTTCAAGAGTCTCTCTTTGTCTTTTGCCCTTGGCATTTTAATTATGATGTGTCTTGGTGTGGTCCTCTTTGGATTATTTTTGTTTGGGGTTCTGTGTGCTTCCTGGACTTGTAAGTCCATTTCTTTCACCTGGGAGGGAAAGTTTTCAGTCATTATTTCTTCAACTAGGTTTTCAGTATCTTGCTCTCTCTCTTCTTCTGGTACACCCATAACTCTGATGTTGGTATGCTTGAAGTTGTCCCAGAGGCTTCTTACACTATCTTCACATTTTTGGATTCCTTTTTCTTTTTGTTTTTCTGTTAGGGTGTTTTTTGCTTCCTCATATTTCAGATCTTTGATTTGATTTTGGGGTCCTCTAGTCTGCTGCTCGATTACTGTATATTATTCTTTATTTTAGACAGTGCATGCTTAATTTCTGACTGGTCCTTTTCCACTTTTTTTTTGGCATTCTCATTAAGATCTTTCAAGGTCTCACTAAGTTTCTCAAGAGTTCTCAATAAGTTTGTCAGCGGTTTGTAGAAGATTCTTGAGTATCCTTATAAATGTGGTTTTAAACTCTATGTCCAGTTATTTGCTTTCCTCCATTTCTTTCATTTGTGACATGTTTCTTGGTCTCTGCATTTCTGCTGCTTTCTGGTGTTGGTGGGGTGGCTTTGTGTGCTAGTTGTCCTTAGGACCCAATAGCTCCGCCTCCCCAATCACCTGAGGTGGACACTGTTGGTTCACCCCTTTGTGGGCTGGGTTCACAGTCTTGTTGTAGTTAAGCCTTGTTTGCTATTGGTACACTGGGAGGAATTGACCTCAAGGCCAATTGACTGTGAGGATTAGCTGTGTCTATTAATGGGAGAACTGCTGTGCTGGAGACACCCCTGTGGGGCAGGACTTGCTTCAGTGGGGCTTTGGTGCTCACTGAGTCTACCTTTTGAGTGTGTCACTTATATATATGAGGAGTTGAAATCTGTTTCTTCTCACACTGACCTCTAGGTACACTGGTTCCTGGATCTCAAGGAGGTGCAAGTGATTTAGTGTCTGAGACCACCCAGTAGGAGCTATAGGGAGTGCTGCAGATTTCTCCTCTTTGCTTGGAGTTTGGAAGATTTGCAGTTAATTTCTCCTCTTTGCTTAGAGTTGGGAAGTTTTGGAATTGTCTGACCCAATTGCAATTTGTTAAATTAAGTTGCCAGAGGGCAGGCCATTCATATGCAAAAGTTGCCGCACAGCTGGGTGGGCTTGTAAATTGGGCGGGGTCACAGGGAGTCTCTAGGCTAGGACATGGCAAACAGCAATGGCTGCCAGTCAGCCCTCTTTGCCACGTTCTGTTCAGAGTCCTGTGTCCAGAGCCCCAGCATAGTAAACAATGATTCCAGTGCGCAACTCTGTGAGAGAGCCACCCTCCCTTTCTGACCCGAAGCCAGACAGTCCAGTTTCTCCCTGTATGAGTCTGGGTCCCCAGAATCTCGCCAGAAACTGGAGTTCAGAGAGTCCGGAATTTGTAACTCTCTCCCAATTGAAAAACAGCAGCACAAGCCAGCCTGATTCCCGCGCGTCTCTGTACCTTTGCCTTTCTGAGCCTCTGCATGTCCTACCACATCTGGATGCACTTTTTTCTTTCCTTCTAGTTGTAGAACTTCCACTCCGCCAGCTTTCCCATGGCTCTGGGGGATAGTTGTTTTGTCTTTTAGTTGTAGTTTTGGTGTGGTTGTGAGAGACAGTACGTACAGATGTCTATCTTATGCAGCCATCTTGGTTCTCCAAGCTACCCCACTCTTAAGGTGCTTTGAGTTTTTGTGCGCAAATGAGGGTAGTTAAACTTGAAATAGTTGGCAATTCATTATCAGCCCTGACACTTGGAATTATTATCTAAAGTGGAATTGTGAGTTTTTGAATAAAAGGTGAGATTTCAATGGATGCTTTATGCCCCGTTACTAAAAGTCTTTTGGAGTTTGTGATATTGGGAGCAATTCCCTGATTAACACTCCTGTAGATCAGTAGAAAGCCATGGGATTTTGTTGGAATCAACATTTAGATGTATGAAATCCCTGGAGATGGGGAGGATAATGGAGTAGGGATTCCCTAACTTGGCTGTATTGACCATGTTCGGGAGTGAAATTTCCTGTGTTCATGTGCTAGGAAGAGAGACAAGGTCACAGTGGAGAGGTCGCCAGGCCTCTTTGGTGACTAGGACTGAGAAGGCTTCCATCTACTTATGTTTCTCTTTGAATGGGATTTGCAGGTCCAAGTAGTGTGCTATTTTTCAGTTCTTCTCAAACTAGCCAAGGTGAATTTGATAGACTTGACTGCACATTGTAGTGGTTAAAAGCATATCTTAGGGAGCCAGACGTTCTATCAATTCTCTGTGTGACCTTTGTTTATTAACTGCTCTTTCCTTACTTTCCTCAACTTCAAAATGTGGATCACAAAGTATTTGTAGGGTTTTTGTACAGATTAAACAATATATGTAAAATATATGTAATATATACTTAGAATAAATGTCTGGCACAGAATGAATGGCACAGATGTTAGCTATTGTTATTATTACTACTATTAATTAAGAGGGGCTCTTTAAGAGTTAGTCATTGTTGCTATTGCAAACCATATTGGGTTTTATCTTTGAGTCCGGTGTTTTGGTCCACACATATCATAGCTACTTGCCTTTTTTCTTTCTCAAAGTTTTCAAGGAGCCTCACATAATTTATCAGTGGTTTGAGGCAATCAATATTCATAACACCTTGTTTAATTTAATTTAATTTAATTTTTTGTTAATGTCTTTGAGTAAAATGAGCATGTTGGTAAGTTTGAGCAGATTGAAAGTCCCAGCATAATAATATTGGCCATGAGTAGCTTTCAAAGACATTCATGTGAATAGTTGACCTCCTTTCTACCTCTTTCTACACTTTATCAGCCTGCTGCTTAGAGCTTTCAGGAAAGTTACACCTGGGACAGGGGATGACTTTGTGTGAATCTTAATCTTGATAGGACCATTCCAAGTGGGTGTCAGGGCAATTTCACATAATTAAAGCAAGCATATTGTGACTTTGGTTTTTCCAACAGTTAATTATTACAATTAAAACTCATTTACTGTAGCCAAAACCGGTTTGGCTCAGTGGATAGAGCATCGGCCTGCAGACTGAAAGGCCCCAGGTTCGATTCCGGTCAAGGGCACGTATCTTGGTTGCAGGCACATCCCCAGTGGGGGTGTACAGGAGGCGGCTGATTGATGTCTCTCTCTCATTCATTGATGTTTCTAACTTTCTATCTCTCTCCCTTCCTCTCTGTGGAAAAATCAATACAATATATTAAAAAAAAACCAACAACTCATTTACTATAAGTGCACCAATGGAACCCCAGATTTAATCTGCATTTAGCACCCTCCTAAATGATTTATACTTTTTTTTTCAGATATACTATTTTTCAAATTTCAAATGCCGATGGCTTTTCTAGAAAAAAAACAAACCAAACCACACACACATTTTCCTTGGGGAGAAGGAACTGTTGGCTAATCTTGGGCTGTACCAGTTGGATGTCATAAGAGCAATCATAAGTGAATGTTGTAGAACTAGAGGAAAGTGGAAACAGATGAGATACGTAGATGCCTTTTAATGTTCCTGTTATATACATATATGCTGTCCAATATGGTAATCGCACGTGCACATATGACTATTGAACACTCAAACTGTGGTTAGATTCAAGAACTGATTTTAAATTTATGTAATTTTAATTACATTTAAATTCAACTCAAACTTGACTCAATTATTAGAAACTGGTATGTACATATTTTGAAATCTGATACTAGTCAAATATATTTAATGACTATTTCGCATCTTTTTTTTTTTAAATATATTTTATTGATTTTTTTATAGAGAGGAAGGGAGAGGGATAGAAAGTCAGAAACATCGATGAGAGAGAGACATCGATCAGCTGCCTCCTGCACGCCCCACAGTGGAGATGTGCCCGCAACCAAGGTACATGCATACCCCCAACCGGAATCGAACCTGGGACCTTTCAGTCCACAGGCCGATGCTCTATCCACTGAGCCAAACCGGTCTCGGCCTATTTTGCATCTTAATTGGGTTCTACAGGTGTAAAATATACAGTTAGATTCTAAGGACTTAGTACAAATAAAAATAAGATATCTCATTTTTTAAATTACATTGGAAATAATTATTTTTAATTTTAAAAATATATTTCTTTATTGATTTCAGAGAAGAAGGGAGATGGATAGAGAGATAGAAACATCAATGATGAGAGAGAATCATTGATCGGCTTCCTCTTGCGCACCCCCTACTGGGGATGGAGCCCACAATCCAGGCATGTGCCCTTGGTGGAATCAAACCTGGGAACCCTCAGTCCACAGGCCGGCACTCTATCCACAGAGCCAAATCAGCCAGGGCTGGAAATAATATTTTAGATTAGGCTGAATAAGATATAATATGAATGTGAATTTCACCAGTTTATTTTTTTAAAAATGTGCCAAAAAAACCTTTAAATTACATGTGTAGCTTGTGATTTGTTACAACCCAACACCTGAGGATATGTTTGTTTTTCATTGATTTTAGAAAGAGAAGGAAGGAGAGAGAGAGCAAGAGATAGAAACATCAGTTGGTTCTACAAACAGTTTGGGTGGGGTTGCTAATTGAAGGGGTGGAGTCTCATGGAGTCAACAAGGCAGAGCTTACAGTGTGCTCCAGACTGATGGAGACTCAGATATGGCTGCCAGTCAGCTCTGTGATTCGGGAGGTCCCAGTACAGAAAGAAGGATCCCTGTGAGCATCCCTATCTGGGAGAAAGCTTCCCCATACCAGATAATCCAGATCCTCCCCATATGTTTTCCCCAAAGCCACTGCCTGATGCTAGAGCTCAGAGGAAGTGGATGCTTTAAGAGGAATACTTGGGACTCCAGCAGCCTCCATGTCACTCAGCCAAAATTCCCTTGTTTACAGCCCCAAATTACTTCTCTTCCTGGCACTGAAACTCTGGACTGGGGATCTGGTGTGGAAATGGAACACCCGCTTCTCATAGGAGGCCTTGGTGCTATCTCTCCCGATTAAAAAAAGAAACATCACATATTGGTGTCGGACCAGACCTTCTGCACCTCCACTCATCTTTCTTCTTTACTTTTCTAGTTGTAGGACTTCCATTCAGCAAGATTTAAGGCAATACTGAATGATGGTTGTTCTGTATTTTAGTTGTAATTTTGCTGTGGTTGTGGAAAGCTGCGAGTATCGGCATTCACCTATGCTTCCAACTTAGTTCTCTTACATTTTTTAAGGAACCGTTTTTTATACTGTTCTCTGTAGTGATTGCACCATTTTACATTTTCCACTAATAGTAAACAAGGGCTCTAATTTATCCATATCTTTGCCAACATTTAGTATTTTCTTTTTTCTGATAGTCTCATTGTGGTTTTGATTTATATTTTCCTGATGATTGGAGATGTTGAACATCTTTTTATATACTTGTAGACTATTTGTATATATCTTCTTTGGAGAAATGTTCATTCAAATCCTTTACCATTTTTAATCAGGTTATTTGTTTTTATTTTTGTTATGATTGAGTTGTAGGACTTTTAAAATGTATTCTAGATATTATCCTCATCAGGTATGATTTGCAAAATATTGTTTTCTCATTCTGTTGCTTGTCTTTTCATTCAATTTATTGTTTCTTTTGCTGTGAAGAAGCTGGAAAATTGATGCCCCATATCCATTTTTAGTTTTGTTGTCTGTGCTTTTGATGTAGTATCAAAAAAGCTTTGCCAAATTCAACATCCTGAAGCCTTTTGCCTATGTTTTCTTCTAGGAGTTTAAAATAGGTCTTTAATCTATTGAGTTAATTTTTGGATTTGATATAATATAAAGATCCAACTTCTTTCTTTTACAGTGGATATCTAGTTTTCTCAGCACCATTTGTTGAAGAGGCTTTCCTTTCCCTGTTGTGGGGTGTGGACACCGTTGTCAAAGATCATTTGACCATATACCTGAGAGTTTATTTCTGGGTTCTGTTCTGTTCAATTGGTTTATATGTTTGGTCTTTAAACCTGTATGAAAGAGGTTTAATTGCCCAGTTTTTACAAATGATTTGTTTTACTCAAGTTTTTAAGGGTATGACTAGGTTTGTTTATAATTATTTATAACTTTTTGCATTTTTATATCCAACTAGACGCCTGGTGCACAGATCTGTGCATGGTGAGGTCTGGCCAGCCTACTCCGATTGGGGCCAATCGGCCAGGTTGGCTTGGGGAAGGAGTTGTGGGTGGTTGGCTGGCTGGCCCTGCCTTTGATTGGAGTGGGGGTTGATTGGGGATGGGGCCAGCCAGGAAGAGGGGCCATGGGTGGTTGGCCGGCTGGCATGCCACTCTGGTCAAACTCCCGGTTGAACTCCTGTTCAAGGGGACAATTTGCTTATTAGCTTTTTATTATATAGAATAGCTTTCTCAGAAGTGTAAAGTAATTTCTTTCCAGGCAAGTTTGGAACAACTTGGATATGTGAATCTACTTATTCAAAGGGAATGTGAATTTAGTGAAATATGTTTGTCTCTCAAGTATTCCTGATATTCAAATGTTGGTGTGAAGACAGGGAGGGAGGTCGAGATTGTTTAATATAGCTTTAGAAATGGGGTTCAGACTCTGGAGTCAGGTTGCCTGGGTTTGAATCTCAGCTGTATCACTTATCTGTATATAAAAGCCCAAGTGACCATCATGATGGGACGACCAGAATGACCAGAATTACTGGAACAACTAGTCTCTATGATGCACATTAATGCTCAACATAGGAGCTGCCCTCAGTCCACAGGCCCTGATCACTGATGGGGCCTGTTGGCCAATCTCCCAGTCTTTCCTCCCAGCCAGCAGGCCCTGGTCACCTAATTGGGGACTGTCAGGCAACCTCCCAGTCCTTACTACCCCCGGCTGGCAGGTCCCAATCGCCAAATTGGGGCCAGTGCCCAGGCTGGGATGGGGAACCGGGGGTGGGTGGCAGCAGATGTGGGCAGCGAGGGAGGAAGGGAGGAGAGGGGAGGAGAGGGGAAGGTGGGGAGGCTGGAAACCTGATTGGCCCTGATTGCTGGCCAGGTCTAGGGACCCCACCCATGCATGAATTTCTGCACCGGACCTCTAGTTAGCTATAAATTTGGGGCCAGTAATTTGATCTCTCTGTTTTAGTTTCCTCATCTGTTAAATGAAATAAATATTAGAAGCTACCTTACAGGAACGTTCTGAGGGATAAGCAAATTAAAAACAGTGACTGGCACATATTAAGTGCTGTTATAAGTGTGTGTGTTTATTACTTGCAATATTAAAAAGTTAAAACTAGAACACTGATTAGATTCTTGGGCTCTGAGAAGGCCAACCTTTCCTAGTTCCACTAGAAATACAGGGCACATATTATTTCTGTGTTTAAGAACTCTCAACACCCAGATGGTGTAATAGGAGATTATACATTTTTGGGTCAGTGAACTTTCCAAATCTTTTAATGATTATGTGAACATTGCATTTATATTAAGGGATATTACAAATGCTGCCATGTAGTGTATCATTTGTCTTCTGGCTCGTAATTAGTTTTTTAAATATATGTATAAAACTTAGAGTAAGATGAAGATTAATATATTTGAACAGCATAAAGCATGATGACACTTTGATATTGGACTGCTCGTAATATGCCATGACTGTCCAATGAATTTTGCATCTTAGACTTTTTTTTCAAATTGCAATAAATGCTCTGAAGGTTCTGAAGTTTTTAAATTTAATGATAGTGCTTTAAATTTCATTTTCTTGGTCCTTTAATTACATTTAACTTTTATGACTTGTGCTGCTTTGTATGTGAATTATTCCAACATTTAAAAATAAAAATGAAATTCACACTGGAACTTAGGATTTTTTTGAGATGTCTATGTATTAAGTGGCAGGACTTACCTCACTTTTATTTAAAACTGTAAATGAACACAAAACTTCAAGTGTTTTATTTATTTATTTTTTAATTAGGAAAAATCATGCCTTAGAGTTTAAGATTAAAGAAGTTTGTGAATGATGAGATGATATGTCTAGGGAAGTAAAAGCATTCTTCAGATAAGAAAAGCATTTCTAAAATATATTTTCTTATACAAAAAAATGTAACACACATTTCCCTCTACGTTTCATACTTCTCTAATATATTAAAAACCACCCTATACTTTACTCCAGACAATTGGAATATTTTCACTTCTGTAGCATGCATGTCTGATACTAAGGGAGACACACCTGTGTACAGCACCAGTCTTCTATGGTGGTATATTGAAACTTAGCAGTTTCTTGCCCAGCTGTATTAACATTGAGTGCTTCTCTGTTTTTATCAAAGCCCATTTTTGAAAGTGTAATATTTTTAATATCTGTAAGTAAGTGAAAGGCAGGGCACATGAATGCATATGTTGCACATCTCAAATATGGCCTTACATAATTGGCTATATAGTGGCCTCCCCTCTATAGCTTTACAGCTAGCAAGGCCAGGCACCTAGGTTTCATGCTGCTGGATGTTTGTGTGACTAGAACCCTAGTTGCAAGTGAAGAACCAGATGGTTGTTCTTCACTGGAGCTGCGGATCTTAGGTGTTCTACAAAGCTGCTCCTGTCTGTAAATCTAGGGCTTATATTTCTGCACAGTATGTGCCTGTTGGCACTGTTTTTGTTTTTCTAGTTAAACAGCTACTACCTGCAGGAGGAGTCACATACCGGAGCCAAGAAGAAATAGCCTTGTCTGGATAGTTTGCAATACTTTTGTAACTTTAAAAAAAGTGCACACACTAGATTTTATTGAAATAAACAAAAAAAAAAAACCAACAACAACAGGTTCATCTACAGAAGATTACTCTTTTGGAAGACTCATTAGCATTCATAAGCAAATATGAATTGGAGGGACTTTGATTAAAATGTTGTCTAAGAGGAAGTGGGATTTCTCTGTCTTGTCTCTTGGTATTACACTGCCCTTCACTCAACTTTTTCTTCTAAATCCTGGCTTCATTTGGCTCAATTGACTGTTTCAAAAGAACCACAGGGAGATGGCATTTTAAACTTACCACCTAACATAGTGGATTTTGTTTTTAAATGAAATTCTCATGGTTAAGGGGGTTGGGAGAAAGGGTTGGATTTCTGCCCAAATGGTAGCCATCAAAGTCTAGAGTCAAAAATGTCTTTTCACGATGAAATGCTTTGTTCTTTTATCATTGCATATGCTGCCAAACCCCAGGACACTTGCTCAATCCCAAGGACGTGACATGAGCTAGAAGTATGAGCTCTGCCCCAGTTATAGGATGGATACTACAAAGGCATTTTCCACTGTCTGTTCTGCTATGCATTTATTCACTGCTGTTCAGTAAAAAAAAATGCTGGTAGCATTGCTCTTCACATGGCTGAATTAATGACAAAGCATAGATTTCTGTCTCTTTGATTTTTTTCTAATGGATTGACTGGCTCTTTGCCTGCTTGACTACATTAAGAAAAAAAAACCCTTTAAAAAACACTTAGAAATATACCTGTGATGGACTTTTAAAAGCTGTTTTATATTTAATAAGTGCAGAAGGTCCTTAGAAGTTTGAGGCAGTCTCCCCTCAGTACCACAACCCCCTGTTTGGAAATAGAATCACATAGCTCCGTCTGCCTCTTGATGGATGGAAAGGCCACCCCATTGGGCCTAATTTATGCTTTGCTTAGCTGTTTCTAGCTGAGAAATGGACTGCCATTCTCCCACTTCTCCTGTCTGTTTTTTAACACTTGCCAGTCTCAAACCATTTTTGAGCACCTAGTGGTGTCTTTGAGGATACAGAGCATATGAGAATTGAGATGATCAGCTCCTCAGGTCTCATGGCTGTACTTAATTTTTTGGGAGCACCTCTGTTGGACCCTGCTGGACCCTGCTGCTTCAGTACCCTCCAGACCTATTGCAATCTTCAGTGTGCTTCTTGCAGAGTCCGTTCCTGCAGAGTCAATGAGGCTTCCTTTCAATAACATAACGCTTTTCTCTCATTACTCAAATATTGGATGATTGATTTTTTTTTTGGTTGTGCATTTCCTTCCTTCCTCTTGGTTTCTATTAAAAAATACATTGTCTACAAAACCATCATAGCCTCGGCCTCTATGGCACCAGAGCTTTTGGGGCTCGACCTGATTAACTATGCTGTTGCTGAGGATCTTTCCCAGTGCTTGTGTGGCTGTGAAGGGCTTATTGAGTGGGCTCTTCAGAAAATTGTGTGTTTTTAATTCAAATTCTCATTTTCTGTTTATCAGGTAGGATAGAGTAGGGTGCAAGTAAAGGGCAATGCTAGTAATGCTCAGAACTTCTCACGTAATTCTCTCAACTCATAACTAATTTTATACTTTAGATTACTTGAAATTATCTGTTTGTAGCTTATGTCTAGGACTGAAGCTGAAACACAGGACCACTATTTTAGGTGGACCTTTCTGGAACGTTTTCCAAATGAAGATGGATCTATAATGAACATTGTTTTTTCCCCCAGCATGGCCATTGCTACTTGCTGTATTTCCTTTTTAAATGTTGGAACAATTCTTCCATAGTAGCAACTTTCCAAAGATGCATCTTACAAAATTTTCACGATTACACTTGCTAAAAATTTCTCCCTTGAAAATCCATATTTTGCTGGGTAGCTGTTGAATACAGCCATTGAGTTATTCTAATGACATAAGACAGAGTTCATGAAAGAAGTTAAAAAAATTGGCCCAAATTCTGAACCAAATATTGCAATGGTCTTAATTTTTCACATACATGAACATGGAGCATTTTGATGTCTTCTGTTGAATAAATGTTAAGTGTGGCTATTCTTACTTGGTAGGTTTAGGAGTGATTTTGATTTTAAAATATATTTCTACACTGTCTAGGCATTCCATACTGTATTTATAACAACAACAACAACAACAACAACAACAACAACAGTTACAGCAGCAAATTCTTTGAATTGCTACTGGTGAATCTTTTAAAGATCCAGACAGTAGTTTCTAGATTATTTCAAAGACTATCATATACCTATTATCATATACTTGAATGCCTTCATTTTATAAATGAAATGATGGCTGGTAAAGTTTAATCTTTGCTTGAAGTCATGACATTTAGGGGCCAGTACACAAATTGGATGCAGCTGTGAAAACAACTTTGAGATTAACTTAATTTGGTCATTTTTTTTGTGGGATTTTGAATAGTGTTGCCTATCACTGTATTAACAAATAGTGGATGTTTTGTAAATATTTTAGTTATTTAGTGTAAACTACACACACACACACACACACACACACACACCTTTTCTGTGAGTCAGTAGTTTACACAGGTTGTTAAACATAAGTTTGTGAGGCCTTATTAGGAATATGAAAGGAGACATAAAACCATTCTTGTGAAAAATTTGTTTTTAATTACTGTTTTGTATATTTTATAGTTTGAAAATGACAGGGAATCAGCAATTTCTTGGTCTGATGTAAAATGCAACTAAACATTTATTGGTATATTTCCTTTTTTAAAAACTGGTTGAAATTAATATTGCTAGTGAAAGTGAGAAAAAGAAATATGTTTAGGGGAAGATAAATGAGAGGTGAAACTTGTCCCCCTCAAATGAGAGGTGAAACTTGTCCTCCAATGAGGAGGCTATAGAATTAGAGTGCCTGCCAGCAGGATGAAATCCCAATTAAGTACTTGACAAAGAATTAAAATAAGCAGTTCTTTAGAAAAGATAAAAAGAAAACAGATGAATACAAAGTTGAAAGGAAAACGTGTTTGAAAAAGCAATCAGGCAATGCAGTGAATTTAATTTTTTTTTCATCTCATGGCACACATACACTAATTACTTAAATTCTGTGGCACATAAAAATATATACTTTGCTGATGTGATAAAAAATAGGTTTAATTTTGATTCATTTACACTAGATGGATGTTGTTGTGTTGGCTGTTGTCCTTTTTCTATTTGACAGTCTAAGGGAAAAGAGGTTAGTATTCCTAATTAAATTGTCAGATATTGCATGCTTTAAATTTTTTTGTGGCTCAGCGGTTGAAAATCGCTGGTGAAATGGATAGAGGGGGAAAAAAGAAGGGATAGTGCATCATGAAGAAAGCTTTAAGCAGAACTAAATTATTCTTGGATCTTGCTTTTTTGGGGAATGGGAGTGGGAAAGCAAGTGGAATCTAAGAATATAAGTAGATGTATTAAATTAAATTTGGATAAAATGAAGAATGATATAAATAAAATAAATAATTCAGTGAAAATATGTTAGCAGTTTACAAAGAACTTTTGGGTTGTGGTTACCTGGCCACTGCTTTATATTCAATAATTTTTTTGTGTGAATATATTTACTAGAAAACAATATAAAAATGTGTGTGATTTTTCTGAAGGACATTTTTCAGATTTTGAAAGAAAGTTGTTGGATAAATTTCCTTTTATGTCATCCAGGAATTGAGACCTTAACCTCTATATCTTGGCCAATTGGAGCTCTGAAAAATTTGATAGGTGAGTTTAGTAGAATATTCCCTAAGGGGCTTTAAAATGCTTTTTCCACTGGGCATACATTTTGCCTTCCATTGTATAAAAATAAAATGCATATCTCAAATAAGAAGTTTAGTGAGTCTTACTTACAGCTTAAAAAAAAATCTTTGTTGTTGAATGTATTTCAGAGGACCTCTTCTTTTACTTACAGGTTTTATATGGAAACATATTCTAGTCTTGGTTGTTTTTTATCCATGTAATGAGAAGTAATGGTAACATTGGAGCATCAACCTTTATATTACTTCTTGATTTGATCCTCCTTTATTTGTGAAATCAGTATATGGAGATATTGTCACTTTTCAGTAATTTGTCACACTGATCAACAAAATATAACAGGATAAACGAAGTTAACATTAACATTATATACCCAACCTTAGATATATATAGGCTTCCCTCTGTCTAATCAGAAGCACTTCAAAAAATATACATTTAGAAATATAATTGATTGAATTTGAGTTTTCTTTGTCTTCTCTGTAGAGGAGGTGGTTAAAAACCCCAGGTTGATGAGTGAGAAAGAGCAGCTGCAGAAGGAAGGGAGAGGAATCAGACATGAAAATAAAATTCTACGTTTGGATAATTAGCCTTGGGTGATGAAAAAGAATTGGATTTATCATCTTTGAATCTTTACACTCCCTATTCCTTACTAGTGGTACTCAGTATAAAAATAAAATTGCTGGCCGTTTTTTCTCAGTGGTTAGAGTGTCAGCCTATGGACTGAAGGGTGGTGGGATTAATTCCTGGTTAAGGGCATGTACCTCGGTTGTAGGTTCAATCCTTGCACTGCTGGGGTGTGTCTGGGAGACAGCCAATCAATGTGTGTCTCTCACTTTGATGTTTCTCTCTCTTTCTCTCCCTTTCCTCCTCCTCTTTTCCTTCCTTTTTGAAAAATCAATGGAAAAAATATCCTCAGGTGAGGATTAAAAAATAAAATAATGAAACAGTATTAGTAAGCATAATTATGAAATAATTTTAATGTAACATGAATATTTCTGTGAACTACTTGTTTTAAGCAAGCATTGTTTGATACTGTTAGAGCAGTGTTAACTAAATAAACCAACTTGAGGTTCCTTATAAATAGACCTTTACTTTGTATTATTTTTTGGTTGGCCATTTTCCTCACATGTTTTGATCTGATTAAAGGCATTATAGGGTAAGATCTTAAACATATTTTCAAATGAAGAACATGATCATTAAAAGGATCCTTCTTCTCTAAGGAGAAAAAGTGGCTGCATTGAATTGGTTAAAAAAACAAAACAGAGGCTTCCTCTGTGAAATTAAGGTCTCCTCCAACAGTTTTTTCTTTTCTGCTAGTGATGGTAGTTTTCAAACCTTGGTTGCACATTTGAATCACCTGAGTTTAAGAAAACAAGCAAATGAAAAAGAACCCCAAATCTTGGCTGTTCACCCAGACTCTAATTTTAGTGGTCTCCTGTGGGGCCCTAGCATCAGTAGTTGTAAATGTTTCCAGGTGATTTATGTTTAGCCAGGTTTGATAACTCTGTGCCAGATGCTTATTACTAATGAACATCTGTAGTATGACACTGGCCATCTTTGATTTTTCTAGACATTAGTCTTAAGTGCACCTTGAACTTTCATATAGTACAGATTGAAATTCCCTTTCCCACACGTGGGGCTTTGATATATTAATTGATGAGTGCTTTGAACAACCTTATAGTGGGCTGCTATCCTGGACTAAACGGTGGCCCAAAGGTGTGCTCATGTCCCAATCCCTAGAATATACGAATGTTATCTTTTTTTTTTTTTTTTTGGGAAAAGAAGTATTTTGCAAATATGATTAAATTAAGATTCTTAAGATAAACCATCCCTTTCCTGATTTCCCCCTAACCAGGGGTAGGGAACCGTTTTTCTGCCAAGGGCCATTTAGATATTTATAACCTCATTCTCAGGCCTTACAAAATTACCAATTTAAAAATTATCCTGCTATACTTGGTCAAACATTTAATTAACTCATTTCTAAAGTCGTGGCAGGGCCAGAACAAATAAATTTGTGGGCCTTATATGACCCTTGAGCCTGATGTTGCCCACCACTGCCAAATGCTTTTCTACTATCCATATAATGCTATTTTAAGTATCCATATGGAGATTTCACAGGCACACAAAGAAGACAATGGGAAGGTAGAAGCATGGATTGGAGTCATGTGGCCACAAGTCAAGGAATACCTGCAGCCTCCAAGAAGCTGTAAGAAGCAAGGAACAGAATTCTCCCTTAGAGCCACTGGAGGGACACCCTAATTTCTTCTCAGTGACACAGATTTCAGATGTGTGGCCTCCAGAACTGTGAGAGAATAAGATCCTGTTGTTTAGGCCACCTTAGAAAGTAATACAGATGCCTTCTAACAGCTGGGTTTTAGTGGCATGCTATCCCTGTCTACACAGCAGAATGTATTTGTGTAATAGAGTTAATGTTTTATTGCATTATCCTGTTTCATAAAAATAAGTTGAAGTTGGAGAAAGGTTTTGTGTATGTTTAAACACGCATGTGTACATGTTTATACACACAGTGGTGTAGCCTATAATCATAATATGATTGAAATAAAGATGGAAATCATTAAGATGGGTCTTTAACCTCAATTTGATGCTCATTAATTTTAAGCTGTATTTAATGATGAAGCAAAATAACACAATTAATGAACGTGTACCAAATGCTGGCACTATTTTGTTGAAGGTTGTTTCTAGAGACATGAGACATAATTAGGGATTTTAATAATCTTCTGTTGCACTGGGAATTGATCATCTCTTAAAGCATTTACTGTGCTTCTTTGATTTTAAAGTGTACCATTTTCCTCATTTCTGAAATCAGGATATCTTACAATAAATGTGTTCAATTAATGTCTTTTTCCCTTGACCAAAGATGTTACAGGATTAATGATGTTCTGAAATAAAGGTGCTTTAGAATTGTAGCACTTCACCTAGTCTGTTGTTTGACTTTTTTAGAATTGAGGTTTGGATATTCAATTTGAGCACTTTTTCTGAAATGCTAGAAGGCAAGCAGTGCTCAGTACTTTTGAAGCCTTTAATGTTCTAATTTAATTACTGTTTTTGGCTTTCGTTCCCAGGAGCTACCATGGTAGAAACTAAATCTTATAATAACGTTGCTTGCTAAGATGTAGACTCTTTAGAGAAAAAAAAACATAGGCTCTATGCTAGGCAATCTTTGCTTCTTAGTCTAGGTCTGCTGATTAGTTATGATACTAGGAAGCAAATGGGGGATAATACCCATATTTCAGCTTGGGATGATTAAACAGGGAAATATATTTAAAGTGTTACAAAAGCCCTGACCAAAATCTCATAGCCACCTTTATCTGCCTTTATTTTTATCCAGCCTCTTTGATGCCCCGTGAAGACTTGATTCTTAGGGAAAAAAACTGAATGAATAAAGCTCATTCTGACTTGAATTTTACTGCTCATGTTTTTTTTTTTTTTAAATACATTTTATTGAATATTTTACAGAGAGGAAGGGAGAGAGATAGGGAATTAGAAACATCGATCAGTTGCCTCCTGCACACCTCCTACTGGGGATTTGCTTGCATCCAAGGTACATATCCTTGACCGAAATCAAACCTGGGACCCTTCAGTCCACAGGCTGATGGTCTATCCACTGAGCCACACTGGTTTTGGCTGCTGCTCATGGTTTTTAATGCTCCTGCTATAGTTCCTTCATCTTGTACTACTTATGTAAATTTATTAATTTTTTGATAGTCTACCTCAAATTCTCTTTTTCCTATGTAGCCTCTGTCTACAGCAGCCTTAGATTGATCATATCTTGACCACTTATAGCTGATACCATAATCTTAACCTTTGATCTTACACCATTCTCTGTCATTTCCATTTGTATATAATACATTTGTACCAAGTATTATTTACTAAACAGTGGCCCAAAGGTGTGTTCATGTCCTAATCCCTAGAATATATGAATGTTACCTTTTTATTAAAAACTGCCCACATACTTGTATCCAAAGTATATAAAGGACTTTATCAAAACACTACAGAAAAAACTGCCAACCCAATAGAAAAAGTGGACAAGAAACTTCAACCAATGCCTCATAAAAGTGTCAGAAATGTTCAAGTGCCTGAAAATTGACTAACTTCATTAGTCCTTAAGGAAAGGAAAATCAAAACACTATGTGATTCCTCTGCACACCAGAAAATTAAGAAAGCAAAAAAGTGTTGACAGGAATGTGGAACAATAGAAACTTTCACAACTGCTGGTAGAAATGTAAATTGATACAAGCACTTTGGAAAACTGTAAATAAAGTAAAACTTAGATCCAGTGATCCAGCAGTTCTGCTCCTAGGAATATACATATGTATGTGTGGGTACATGTACAAGACATATTCAAGAATGTTCATAATACCCAAAACTGACCATCAACAGTAGAATAGGTCAATACACTGTGAAATGTTCCTACAGTTGAGTAATGTAATTATATACATTAATGAGAATAAACTAAATACTTCTATACTCATGAATGAATCTCACAAATATAGCATTAGTGTAAGAATCCAGGCTCAAAGAAATGTGCATTATATGGTTCTGTTAATATGAATTTCAAAAAAGGTTATTCTACCTTTAGCAAATTGAAATGGAGGAGAATAGTGTTGGTAGGGGGCACTGGGGCAGTCTTCTGAGATGCTTATAATGTTTCATTTCTTTTTTTAAATTAAATCTTTATTATTCAGATTATTACATTTGTTTCTCTTTTTTCCCCTCCATAGCTTCCCCCCACCCAGCTCCCAACACTCCCTCTACCCTTACCTCCCTCCCATTGACCTCATCCATAGGTGTATGATTTTTGTCCAGTCTCTCCCTGTACACCCCTCACCCCTTTCCTCCTGAGAATTATCAGTCCACTCCCTTTCTGTGCTCCTGATTCTATTATATTCACCAGTTTATTCTGTTGATCAAATTTTTAATTCACTTAATTTTTAGATTCTCTTCTTGATAGATAAGTATTTGTTGTTCATAATTTTTTATTTTTACCTTTTTCTTCTTCCTCTTCTAAAAGAGTACCTTTCAGCATTTCATATAATACTGGTTTGGAGTTGATGAACTCCTTTAGCTTTTTCTCATCTCTGAAACTCTTTATCTGCCCTTCAATTCTGATTGTTAGATTTGCTGGATAGATTATTCTTGGTTGTAGATATTTGCTATTCATCATGTTCAATATTTCTTGCCATTCCCGTCTGGCCTGCATCGTTTCTGTTGAGAAATCAGCTGACAGTCCTATGGGTGCTCCCTTGTAGGTAATGAACTGTTTTTCTTTTGTTACTTTTAATATTCTCTTTTTGTCTTTTGCTCTTGGTATTTTAATTATGATCTTTGGATTCCTTTTATATGGGGTTCTGTGTGCCTCCTGGACTTGTCAGTCTATTTCTTTTACCAGATGTGCGAAGTTTTCAGTCATTATTTCTTTAAATATGTTTCAGTATCTTGCTCTGTCTCTTCCTCTGGCACCCCACAATTCTGATGTTGATATGCTTGAAGCTGTCCCAGAGGCTCCTTACATTGTCTTCACATTTTTGGATTCTTTTCTCTTCTTGCTTTTCCAGTTGAGTGTTTTCTGCTTCTTTATATTTCAAATTTTTGACTTGATTCTTGCCTTTCTCTAGTCTGCTGTTAGGTCTCTGTATAATTTTTTTTTATTTCAGTCAGTGTATGTTTAATTTCTAGTTGGTCCTTTTCCATTTCTAGTTGGATCTTTTTCATCTTCTCTTGGGACTCACTAACTTTATCCAACTTTTCTAGGATATTCTTGAAAAACCTTATAAGCGTGGTTTTGAACTCTATATCCAGCCGTTTGTTTTCCTCCATTTCTTTTGTTTGTGATCTCTTCCTTTGACTTGGCATTTTCACTATGCCAGGAGAACTTCTGTGTTGGATTCAGCCTTATGATACCAGACTTGCAAAACTGCAAAAGCCTCTCTGTTGAGCTTGGGATGGGTGGAGTCTCAGGGCTTATAGGACCGCCTTGCCTTCCAGCCGGCCCTGCCCTCCACGGCCCCCTGAGTCTCACGTGACTGGGTAATTGCTGGCAAGTCCCTGTGTGCATGCATGTGTGCTCTCTCTTGCAGTGCCTCTAGACTGCTGCCTTTCTGGCTCCCCTGCGTTCCTGGACCATATGAATCTGGGTTCCCAGGGTTTTGCCTGAATCTGGGGTTTAGTGGAGTTAGAAGTGATGCAGTTGGCATGCTTTATCTCCCACCCTCTTGTGAAAGCCAGGGGCACAATCAGCAGTCGGTCTTCTGTGGGGAGTGCTGTGCGTTCCGCCCGACTTCTGCCCTCCTGCAACTCCCCCAATTTCCGTGCACTTCTCCCTTTTCACAGTCCAGACTCCCCCTGTGTGAGTTTCAACTGGACCTGGAGTTTAGTGTCATAGGATAAGGGGTTCAATGCCATTGGGAGTTTCCCACCAGAGAAAGCCAGCCAGGTTCTTCCACACCCACTCTCTCCACGTGCGCATCTCCGTACCTCTGCTTTTTGCAGCTCCTTTGGGTCTCTGTGAGCCCCTCTCTTTCCTTCTAGTTGTAGAATTTCCACTCTGCCAGCATACCTGTGGTTCTGGATGATGTCCCTTCTGTCTTTTAGTTGTAGTTTTGAAATTGTTGTGCAAGGCAGCAGTGTAGGTGTTTACCTATGCCGCCAGCTTGGTTTCTCCTGTTTAATTCCTTTAAAAAAATTTTTTAATTTTTCAGTTATAGTTGACCTACAATATTGTATTAGATTTATGTGTACAACCTAGCGGTTAGACATTTATTTAAATTACAAAATGATCACCTGTAAGTTTAATACCCAGGTGACTCCATACATACTTACAATGAAACTCTCATAGTCTGTTGGTAAGAATGTACTGTTTTTATAATTGCCAATTTGTAAATCTTAATTCCTTCCTCATTTTTTTATCCATTTCCCCTATTTTTTCTTCCATCTGGCAATCATCAGTTTGTTCTCTGTATCTTTGTTTCTTTTTTATTTGTTCACTTTAGAGTCCACTTATAAATGAAATAATACGGTATTTATCTTTCCTGTATGACTTATCACTTAGCAAAAGACCCTCTAAGCCCATCCATGATGTTACAAATGGCAAGATTTTTTTTTTATGGCTGAATAGTATTCTTGTATGTGTGTGTGTGTGTGTGTGTGTGTGTGTGTGTGTGCGTGTGTATGTGTATGTGTGTATTTATCTGTCTATTAGTAATGCTGCTTTTATAAATAATGCTGCCAAGAACCTATGGGTGCATATATCTTTTCAAATCAGTGTTTGGATATCTTTGGATAAATACACAGAAGTGGAATTGCTGTGATTTATGATAGTTGCATTTTTAAATTTTTGAGAAACCTCCATATTGTTTTCCATTGGAGCTGCATCAGTTTCTTGTCCCAGGAATAGGAGGGTTTCCTTTTCTCCACATCCTCACCAATACTTGTTTGTTGATTTACTGATGATAGCCATCCTGAAGGTATGAGGTGATGTCTCATTGTGGGTTTAATTTGCATTTTCCTGATGATTAGTGATGTTAAGCATTTCTTCATATGTCTATTTATATGCTTTGGAGAAATGTCTATTCAGTTCCTCTGCCCATTTTTTTTTTAATTGGATTGTTTGTTTTTTTCATGTAAAGTTGAGTGAGATCCTTATATATTTTGGATATTAATGCCTTATCAAATACATCATTGGCAAATATCTTTGTCCACTCAGTAGGTTGCCTTTTCATTTTGTTGATGATTTTCTTTGCTCTGCAGAAACTGTTTAGTTTGATGTACGTAGTCCCATTTGTTTATTTTTTCTTTTGTTTCCCTTGCCCAAAGAGATGTATCCAAAAATATGTCATTAGGAGCCATGTCAAAGAGCTTACACCTATGTTTTCTTTTAGGAATATTTTTGGATTTGGGTCTGACATTTAAGTTTTTAATCTGTTCTTAGGTTGTTCTATATGATGTAAGACAATGATCCAGTTTCAGTCTTTTGCATTTATCTGTAATGTTCCACTTCTTGAACATTTATCTGTAATGTTCCACTTCTTGAATTCAGGCTTGTTGATTAGTGAAATTTCATCCAGCTGTATAGTTATAATTTGGTGTACTTCAATACATTGACTTTACAGAAAGTTCTTCATTGTTTGCAAAGGACTTGGCAGCCCATGGGTACCTAATTGTCTAATCAACATTTGTTGGTTTTACTTGGTTTTTATACTCCTAGTACTTTATGAAAATTTTCACTTGAGATATTATGGTGCTTACTGATATTAAACACACATATTTTTCACAGCAACTACCCACCTCCCAGCCTCACCTTGTCAAGTTACAAGCCTTTCTTAGCCATGGACCAAATTACAGAAGATATTGCTTATTGGGTCTCAGTACAACTGTCCTTGCCATGATTTTCAGTAAATGCCTTCAAAGAATGTCACAACATGTAAATTTAGAGGGTCAGGCTTCAAGCTAAACTACTATGGGTCTTGTGAGACCAGTTATGAGTAATAGTTTGATGAAAGGTATTAAAAGCCTGGACTGACACATTAAAAGAGCTAAAAAAAATCTTACAGCAACAAGGTTGTATCCCAAACCTATTAACTGGAGAAGCATGTGTGCATAGTGACCTTGAGATTGACTAGATCTGCCTTTGAGAGTTGACAGGAATGGTTTGCAGATGAATGAAATAAGAAGCATGTGTAGTGGGGATACTGTTACATTTGATAGGAGGAATGAAAACAAGAGCTTTACATTTCATTTAAAACCTCAGTTTTTTTAAAAAACAACACAAACCCCACTTGAAGAGTTGAATTTGTCTTTCTGTTAGTAGAACTTAAAAATGTTAAGGAGCTATGTACTTTTTTCACTGCTCCTTTTTGTCTAGTCTTTCTTCTTCACTAGTTCCTTACTCTCTTGTTCATGTCCTCTTGTCTCTCTCCTTTCCCACCACTTCCCCCTCCTCTTGCCCATTCTGACTTAGCCCGAGGAGGTCCTTTTTCCTTCTGCCTGAGCAGCTCACAAGAATCCTTTTGGTAGGAAAAGTTTTAACTTCTTGTCTCCCTTTGAGAATCCATTTTAAAAATTAAGCAGGTGAGGAAGAGCTTTGGCATTGAGGAGCCTTCAATCCAATGGAGTGCCTGGGAGGATCCTCATTCAGACTTTAATAGGACACAATTGAATGGGAGGGGAAGCAGGTACAAGTGGTAATTGTACTTGAGACCATTGGTAAAGCTTGTGGTGGCTCATTCGTGACAGGTACCCTGCACCACCATCCTTTTCTTTAATATTTTTATTTAAAAATTTATTTCTACTTAGTCACAGTGACTCTTACCCTTGGCTTTAAAAGGTATGAAAGACAATTTTAATTTCATATAGTAAATTCCATCTGGCAGAAATATATCATTCTTTCATTTTATAGATATTTTCATCAAGATTGTCATGTAAGAATCAGGATAAGAAAAATATTAATTTTGGGTCTTGATGCAAATAGTATTTTAAGAGGTGAAGCACTTCATCTTCTTTACTTTTGTTTTCTTCCTTTGTGCCACACTGAAGATTACTATTTTCCCCAGAGGCACATTCTGGGCATGAGCTTCCCTGGTTATCATAAAAACAGAGCCATCTTCGAGTATTAAAAAGCAATATTAGCAGGCAATAATTGTATCTTCTAGGGAGTAATGACTTAAGTAGTGTGGTACAGAAGAGTTATATCTATCTTTTGGAGACAAAAATTTTAAGCTATGCCATTGCTTTCTTCTAAATAATGTTTAAACTTTAATATCCAGTTTGTTCTTAAGTATAGTACAGGGCTATTTTACTTAAAATTAAAAAAAAATTTATTGATCTGAGAGAGCATGAGAGTAAGGGCATGAGAGTGAGAGGGAGAGAAACATCAATTTGTTGTTGCACGTATCTATGCATTCATTAGTTGCTTCTTGACTGGGGATCAAACTGATACCTTGGTGTATTGGGATGATGCTTTAACCAACTGAGCTATCTAGCCAGGTCCTACTTTTTAAAATTAATGCTCCTTTTGGGGGCTTTCAAAGCTGAAAGATGACTTTGGCCATCTCATTTGAAATATTAATTATCAAAGATGTTTCTATATAGAACTAGTTCCTGTATGATAATTTAAAAACATGGAAAATTTGGTGTTGATAGTAGAGGGGGTCTTTCTTTATAAAAGAATATATATTTTTTTAATCTTAATTTGACTCTGAGTTTTAGGGATAATTGTTTTACATTTTTACATTTGGCTTAATGAGCAGACTTCCCACAGTATGATTTTAGAGTATTAAAAAACTTGTAACAATCAGAATTAGTTTATAATTTTCCTTTTTAATATCAAATGGTATCTTTCTTCCTATAGTTCATTTGTATTTCTTCTATTTCAGTTTTCCTTATATCTCTTCTTTTAAATGGCTTTTAACCCTGAATACTAAGCTTCATTGGATAAACAGAATGATGATAATATGGCTATTTTTTTTAGTAATTAATGAGTTCTAGCTGGTCTTAATTACTTATGTCATCATTAACAATAAGGGATTTATCTTCATTAAATCCAGGATTCAATACTGATTTAAAGAACAGAAAGCACCTAGTCATCTTTTTTGTACATTACTTGAGAACACATTTTTCTATTTTTTCTTCCTGCCCAGAGTGTCTACATTTAAAATTCTTTGTCAGTTTAAATCTTCCTTTTATGGTAGAATTACTGTAATGTGGTTTTTAACCAAAAGTCTCAATAGAGACTTGGATGTAAGTTACAATTAAATTACTCTTTTTTCTGTCATCTTGGGAGTTTGAACTCATTTCACATTTATTGTCTCCCATTTTCAACTATCTATCTATCTACCTACCTACCTACCTACCTACTTACCTACCTACTTAGTGTAGCTGTTTATCTATCTCTGGCTTTTTGTGTAGTTGTGGTGCTGTTGGTCAGAAATATACTACAATAAACACACAAGGGTTAGGCACACAGAAAGAATGGATGACCCCAGAAACTGTTTTCTAGAGAGGATGATGGTTGAATTAAGTCTGGAATGAAGAGTGGGTATTCTTTACATTAATCTGTATTTTCTTGTGTAGTCTTCCCATTACTCTCTAATTATCTTTATGCCTTTATATTTTACTAGATTATATCACATGAAAGAGATTGGGATTTATAGAATTTGGGCTGATAAGCTCAAAATAAGTACTAGTCAAATAATATCTGTCAGCTGAACTCAGCTTGTTCTATTTGACACTTAATGATATTCTGTGTTGTACTGTGTATTTCACAAGACATACCCTATATAATAAAAGCCTATTATGCTAAGTGTCCAGTCGTCGTTCATCCATTTACCTAATCAAAGTGTAATATCTAATGATAGGTTAAGGCTGCTCAATCGCTCACTATGATATACACTGACTACCTGGGGTAAACAGTCAACTGGTTGACCAGTCATTATAACTTGCACTGACGGCCAGAGGGCAGACACTCTGATCAGTAGGTTGGCTTGCTGCTGGGGTCTAGCCTATCAGAACTGAGCAAGACAGGCCGGACATGACCTGGAGCCATGCTACAGTCCCTCCCCAACCTCCCAAATTCCGCCCTGGCCCCAATCGTGCACTGGTAGGGTCCCTAGGTCTGGCCTGCGCCCTCTTGCTATCTGGGACCTCTGCGGAGATGTCAGAGAGCTGGTTTAGGTTCGATCCCGCAGGCCAGGCCAAGGGACCACACTGGTGCACGAATTGAAAATATACATTACAGATTTAAAGAACAGAAAGCACTGAATCAAATAATCCAGTCTGCCTTAATATAATGACATGCTCCCACAAGGAATCATTTATATGACTAAAAGTGATAAGACATAGATGCTTAATAAACTTTTTATTTTAGAATAAATTTAGATTTACAGAAAAGTTACAAAGGTATGTACCTCTCACCCAGTTTTGCCTATTGTTCAAGTCTTATATTACTATGGTATGTTTGTAAAAAACTATGAAGCTAATGTTGCCAAGTCACAACTAAACTCCATACGTTATTCAGATTTTATAAATATTTTTTTCCACTAATTTATTTTTGGTGTTTCAGATCCAGTCTAGGACAACACACTGCCTTTAGAAGATACTTATTTAAAAAGTGTAATTTATTTTCTAATTTATTCTGGTAAATAAGTATGTTTAATATTTATCCTTACTTAATTAAAAACATTTAACTTTTTCTTCATCTTTTTACATGAAGGAAGATTGAATTCACTTTTCATTAACTGGATCATTTGTTAATTTAAAGAGTATTACAGGGTCAGCAAAATAAAAATATCCTTCTCTCTCTTAAATTAAAAATAGTCATTGGTCTTAACTTTTATTGGGAATTGTTAGTGTCTTTTACTCTGTAAATTTAGTGTACTTTCTCTTTAAATCTGTTTCTTTTTATGTCCTATAAAGTTGTATAATGTTCTCCATAATTATATTGCAGGTTTTGTCAGGTTGATATAGTAATTTTGTGTTGTAGTGTAATTGGTGTCATTTTCCAAACTTTTATTTTGAGATAATTTTAGACTTAATGAAGATTTTCAAAAAGGAAAAAAGAATTCCTGTACATATTTTGCTCAACTTCTCTTTATGTTAACATTTTAAATAAGCAGAGAACAATTATGATGCAATAAAGAATTTAATCAGATTTTACCAGTTCATCACGGTGTCCTTTTTTCTGTCCCAGGATTCATTCTAGGATCCCAAATCCCACTTAGTTATGTTCCTTTAGTCTGTAATCGGTGACAGTTCTTCAGTATTTCCTTGTCTTTGATGACCTTGATATTTTTGAAGAGTACTGCTTAGATATTTTGTAGAATGTCCCTCATTTGGGGGTTTGTTTGATTTTTTTCTTATGACTAGGTAATTATTGGGATGGATAACATAGACTTGACGAGCCCTTCTCTGCCCCATGCCAGGGAATCCCTATATCCGTATGAATCACTAGTGTGTTAACTTTCACTTGGTTAAAGTGACGTCTGCTAGGATTTTCCACTACATAGTTACTATTTGTCTCTTCATGACTAAAATATTTTGGGAGCAATACTTAGAGACTGCATGAGATTTTATTTCTGCTTAAACGTTTGCCCACTAATTTTACCATTTATCCATGGGTTTTGTCTGCAGCAGTTAGCCCTGTGATGTTCTAATGGTGATTTCCCATTTCCTATATTTTTTTCTTATTCACTTATTGGAGTTCTTGTATAAGGAAAAGTTGTTTCTTCTTTCTGTTTCTTTGTTTATTCATTTAGTTATTTATTTATACTAATATGCCACATAGGTATTTATTCTTTGGGTTATGCTAATGCTATGCATTTGTTAGTGAAGTTGTTTCAACTTTTGGCCAGTGGGAATTCTTACAGGTTGCCTCCTCTTTTGACATATTTTTAAAACATTTTTTTCTTTATTTCTTTACTAGAGGCCTGATGCATGAAAATTCATGCACTCGGGGAGGGGAGGGAAGTGTCCCTCAGCCTGACCTGTGTCCTGTTGCAGACCAAGAACCCTCAGGGGATGTCTTGGTCTCCCTCTGTGGAAGGTGGCTGGAAGGCTGATGGGGTTAGCTCCGGCAGGTGAGCAGCTGGCTCTGCCCCCCATGGCCCTGCTGCCACCCCAATTGCTGTCCCCTCTCTCTGCTGACTTGCTGGCCCCACCCCACCTACCAGTCTATTTGCATATTAGGTTTTTTTAAAAAAATATATTTTATTGGTTTCTTACAGAGAGGAAGGGAGAGGGATAGAGAGCCAGAAACATCAATGAGAGAGACATCGATCAGCTGCCTCCTGCACGCCCCCCACTGGGGATGTACCCGCAACCAAGATACATGCCCTTGACTGGAATCTAACCCTGGACCTTTCAGTCCACACACCAATGCTCTATCCACTGAGCCAAACGAGTTTTGGCTAGGCTTTTATTATATAGGATTTTCTCACCCCATAATATCACCCAAGCATATCTTATATTTTCGTTGCCTCAACCATGGTTCAACCAATTTCCCAAAGAGCTCTACTTCCTCTTATTGGAAAATAGTATTCAGAAACCAAAATCTTTGTGCTTTTTCTACTTATTCTTACTAGGGTGCCACTGCTTTAGTTCTGAATGGATAGAGCTATAAAATATGTATAAGATTTTTTTGGGTGTTGGTTTTATAGCCCTCTACAGTAGTTAGTGTCTACTTGCCAGTATATAACATATTTCTAATCCTAATATAAATTCTCCCCCCCTCCTCCATTTCTGGGTCATTAGGAGAATTTATCAGAAATTCTACTAACATTATAATATCCAGTAAGCATTATATAACACTGGGCTATAAATTTTTTAAAGTCTAAGAAAATCTATATTAGCACATGGACAATAAATAAATAAATAAATTTTTATTAACCAATTGAACTAGACTATTTTAAAAAATTACAAATACCATGTAAGTGTAATTATTTCTTATAGCTAATTTTCTTTAGCTATAATTATTTCTTATAGCTAAAGTGGAACATGTATCCCTAATCTGGATAGTAAAGTAATTTCTAGTAGGTACTTAAACTATGTGAATTGAGTTTGTTAGAATACATTTTTAATTATTTCATACTATTGTAAAAATAATAAAATCATCTTGGCAAAAATTTTTTTTTTACTTCTTTGCCTTCTTTCTGAACTTGCTAAAAATATTTGGAAATATTTGGAATTCAGGTGAAATCTGTTACCAATTCAGGATTCCCACATAATCTTTCTACATTAATGCAACTACTTGGTACCCTGTTAGGAGAAATACAGATTGTCTTTTGGTTGAAATGTATCTGGAAATGATTCTACATACTTTTTAGGCAATAGAGCATTATTATAGTGTTTGACAAAAAAGAAATAGATCTTTCTGCTTAGCCTAGCAGATAAACTTTTATAGTAGTATATTTATGGCATGACAATTATTTAATAAAATAGCATTCCTGAGACACAGAAAGTGAGTAATAACTGGGGGAACCTGACAGGTAATGAAAGTTTTGGAGGTGAGCCAGGGAATGAGCCCAGTTAGACTGTTGAAGCTCTTTGATTAACTGTACTTTAAAATATTTGGATGTGCATACAGAGTGAGTTCTATATTTTTATATATATACTTTGTAAGGCTACCTATCAGATTGGACTAAGCATGATTTTGAAAAAAGTGGTAATGTTGCCTAGACTTACTGTGGTAAATATTTCATAATATTTACAGATATTGAATCATTTTGTTGTACATCTGAAACTAATGAAATGTTATATTAGTCAGTTATCTCTCAGTTTAATGTCTTTTGTACCGGTTGTATTCAGAAGAGCTGTGTAGTGTCAACATTGGTTCCCAAGTCTTAGAGATGGGTCACACATGGAGAAGGAGCCTTGTGGGAATAAGGAGAAGAGCCCACATTCACCGCTTTAAAGACCTGGAGCTGTCTAGGGATTCAGCTAATATCTTAGGGATGGATCTCTTAGTGTCTTTGCTTCCATTTTGTATTTCCTTGTCCCTGTGTATTGTTATGACCCCATGGTCCATGATGTAACATATCTAGTGACAGTTTATTTGTGCATCATTTTTCTGTGTGAAAGGGTCACCAAATAAACAGAGTGCACACCAGTTTATTCTCCTTCAGACATATCCCCAACCACAAAACCTTTAGGAGATATGTGCATGAACTCTGGGGAAGGCCACAAGCCATGGGGAGTAGTATGGGAATTTTTATGTATGAGAACATGTTCTGCACTTGTGTTTTTGGGTGGGTGGTCGGAAGGTTTCATCAGGTTTTTAGAAATGGTTCAGAATCACTGTAGTCTCTGTTCACAGAGACACAACTATACATGGAGCCATCTGTGAATGGCACTGTGATTCACAACAACAGGTACAGCAACTTGTTTCCTAGAAAGTTCTTACAACAGCCTTTCTAAAGTCTCCTTTCTACTTTCCTTGGTGGAAAGGGAGGGTGCGTGGGGGACTCAAATATTTTCCCCTACTGTGCTCCTGCAACTTTTGTTTTCTGTCTAGTGCCCTCTATAGAGGGAGCCCCTCTCTGTAGCCCCTGATGTATTGTGTGCCACTTAGGATGTAAGGATTTACTAGTATATAGTCCAAGAATCAGACTGTGCCATACTGCTATAGCAGAGACCTAAGTATCCAAAGACTTACATAACAAAGATGCTTTTCCTCATTTATGTAAGTCCTGATGGGCATGATCCAGGGTGCAGGATTTGTGGTCATGCAGAGACCCAGGTTCCTTCCTAATCTTTTTGCCACATCCCCTGACACATTGTTGTTATATGCAGATTGACGTTCTTTGGCCACTGGCTCCAGGGTTAAGGGGATAGGACAGAGGAGATGCCTATCTGATGTCTGGAGTTTAACATGTCTAAAATCTTACCACTCTCCACATTCTATTGGCAGAAATTATTCATATGACCATGCTATTGTAAAGGAAGCTGGGAAATATTGTGCAGTATGGGAGAGGGGAGGAACAGATTTGCTGGAGAGCTAGGAATCTGCTGCATTCTGCAGACTGTTTTCCAGCTAGTTTGTAAAATTGTTGAAGTCAGGACCTAATTTGCTGTTCTTAATATGATGTCTTCTTTGTAGTACAGTGGTTTCTCAACCTTTCTAATTCCGCGACCCTTTAATACAGTTCCTCATGTTGTAGTGACCCCCAACCATAAAATTATTTTCCTTGCTACATCGTAACTGTAATTTTGCTACTGTTATGAATCGTAATGTAAATATCTGTGTTTTCCGATGGTCTTAGGTGACCCTGCTAGTGGTTTTCAATCTAAGGGTCACCTAAGACCATCGGAAAACACAGATATTTACATTACGATTCATAACAGTAGCAAAATTAGTTATGAAGTAGCAAGGAAAATAATTTTATGGTTGGGGGTCACCACAACATGAGGAACTGTATTAAAGGGTCGAGGAATTAGAAAGGTTGAGAACCACTGGTCTAATAGATGTTAGAGCATTTGTGTTTGCTGAGTTGCCATATATAGTGGAGTAAGTATGTACAATGAAGTCATTTTACAACTGGTTTTGCAAAAGGGCAAGCACCATAAACAGCAGAGGTTCTAGCTAAAAGGCCAGCTCTGCAAACTATGTGGTTAGTATAGGGAGAGATTTGGTCCTATATGTATTGTGCTTTGTTTCTGGCAGGGCAGTTAGAAGCAGTTTTTGGTGATGGTGATAGCTATTTTAGTGACTGACTTTCAGGAATAAAGTTTCTTGAAAACTAAATCAGTTCAGCTTCGTTAAATAAACAAAACAACGAATGAAGTTTACTAGTGATGTTGCATGTTATGCTAATTGTTACTGCCAAATTTTGCAGGTGTACAGGATAAAAACAGGTCTCCACATAGCTGCCATTTTTGCATAAATATTTTGAGACAATGGTTCTGAAACTTTAGTGGGCACCAGAATCAGCCAAGCAGGAAAGCTTGTTAAAAAGGAGCTGGACTCCTCCCTCAAAGTTTCAAATTCCTTTATTTTGTGGTGAGGCCTGAGAATTTGCATTTCTAACAAGTTCCCAGGTGGCATTGATACTGCTACTCTCTCTCTTTTTAAAAAAATATATTTTATTGATTTTTTTTTACAGAGAGGAAGGGAGAGAGATAGAAAGTCAGAAACATCGATGAGAGAGAGACATCGATCAACTGCCTCCTGCACGCCCCACAGTGGAGATGTGCCTGCAAGCGAGGTACATGCCCCCAACTGGAATCGAACCTGGGACCTTTACGTTCACAAGCTGACGCTCTATCCACTAAGCCAAGCCGGTCTCGGCAATACTGCTACTCTTGAGGTCACAGCTTTTTAACCGCTGGTATAAGGTAAAAAGAGCACACCAACTTATCAAAAAGGACAAGTAGATCTGACAGTGTCAGTTTAGACTGGTATGCTTGTGCCATATTCAAGCTTCTAAGAAAAATCTATTATGGACTGAAAACTTGTATATTAATGGCATTTTAGATCAGTTGCCAGGTACGGGAACATCTACTGTTCCAAAGACTCTGAAACTACACCATTGCAGCCTTTCTTGGAGGCAGATCAAGAATATTTTGTTAATATTTATTGAATGAGTGCTTTTGAAAGCTTGCCTTGTGCTAGGGCATGGTCGGCAAACTGCAGCTCGTGAGCTGGCGGTTTGCCGCTCTGTTGACTAATGAATTTGCTGACCACTGCATTACCCTACCTAGACGTTTTAACTTCAGATTAAAGACATTAGTACATTATTAAAATGTTTTTTAAAAAAATATATTTTTATTGATTTTTTACAGAGAGGAAGGGAGAGAGATAGAAAGTCAGAAACATCGATGAGAGAGAGACATCGATCAGCCGCCTCCTGCACTCCCCACAGTGGAGATGTGCCCGCAGCCAGGATACATGCCCTTGACCGGAATCGAACCTGGGACCTTTCAGTCCGCAGGCCGATGCTCTATCCTCTGAGCCAAACCAGTCTCGGCTTAAAATGTTTTTTAAGTGTTTTTCCCTAAGGCAGTGGTTGGCAAACTCATTAGTCAACAGAGTGGCAAACTGTGGCTCTTGAGCCGCAGTCTGCCAACCACTGTGCTAGGGTAAAAAAGGGTAGGGAGAAGCGTGTGTGCATCTCATCATCACTCAGACTTGTATGTTTTTTCCCTCCAGCAAGGTCTGCTAAGCCTTCTGATCCAGAGAAGGCAGATAAGTTTCTTCTGCTTTCCAGCTCTGAGATGGGTAGTGGAACTCTGGGGTGCCTTCAGCTCCATAGAGACCAGTGTGGTAATTGATTATTAATGTATGCTGAGGCTACTGTTGCCATCCCCTGCCCTCAACTGAGCACTTAGGTACTTCTCTCCTAACTTTTCCCCCTCCTTCCCCTTCAGTAGATAGGCTATGTGTACGAGTTGTATGTGTGTATGTGTGTGTAAGCACCTGTGATAGCTACATGTCTGTAAGTGATGTATTTAGTGAGGTTTCTCATAGCTGAACCCCTTTTTGACTTTTACTTCTGGTAATAGTTTGGGACCAAGAATTAATTGTGACATAGTGTATTGTAAAGCATCCAACATTGAACTCATATTGTACTGTGACTTTCTTGGCAGATTTATTTTTTTCCTAGTTGGAAAAAAATGGCATTGTCACCCTATTTTTTTTATATTACATTATATATTTGTGCTTATTCTTTCTAATACTGGGTATGATCTGTTTCATTTGGTCTTAATTACTTGTTTTTTCTTGAGGTTTTTTAAATTATAAAAATAATGCATTTAATTTTTACAAGTCAGTCATCTCAGAAATTAATAAACATCCCTCTATATAGGCATGCAAATAAAAACACAAACCCTTCAGTATCAGTTTTTTATAGTGACCATTTTTAACATCATTGACATCTTTCTCATATGGTTGGTAAAGTACATACATTACATTTTTAAATAATAAATATGTACAGACATACACACTATCTCTCATTCTAGTGGCCCATTGCATGAAATTTGTGCACATTAAAAAGAAATTAATTAGAGGAGATATTTTAATATTGCTATTTGTCTTTCTCTATAATAGAAGTGTCAGACATGAATGAAATTAATAAAATGTATATGAAAATCTTCCTCCTGTCAGAGTCTGGGGCGTGCCTTGGGACCCAGAGTCAAGTCCCTGTCTACCCACACACACCTTGAAATTGCACAAGACCCTGACCTGGCGAGCCTCACCTCTGTCAAGCCCCACCGGGCGGGGGGGGGGGAGGGGAGGAAGCTCAGGTCCCCTGTTCCAGCGTTGAGCAGGGAACACAGCCTTAGGTTCCCCATCAAGCCCCACTGGGTGGGGTGTACAGCCTCAGGTCCTCCATCAAGCTCTCCATCAAGCTCTGCCTTGAGGTCCCCTGTCAAGTCCTGCTGGACAGGCAGTGGGCACAGCCGCAGGTCCCCTGCCCTGGCCTGGCACCACGCAACCTCAGGTCTCTGCTGATTGCTCGATATGGGAACCCAGCCTCAGCTGTGCACGCCATCATCTTGTGATAGTGTGATAGTCAATTTGTACATTACTTCTTTTTTTTTTAATTAAATCTTTATTATTCAGATTATTACATTTGCTTCTCTTTTTTCCCCTCCATAGCACCCCTCCACCCAGCTCCCACCCCTCCCTCTGCCCTTAGCTCCCTCCCATTGACCTCATTTATAGGTGTATGATTTTTGTCCAGTCTCTCCCTGTACACCCCTCACCCTTTTCCCCGAGAGAATTATCAGTCCACTCCCTTTCTGTGCTCCTGATTCTAGTATATTCACCAGTTTATTCTGTTGATCAAATTTTTAATTCACTTAATTTTTAGATTCACTTGTTGATAGATATGTATTTGTTGTTCATAATTTTTTGGCTTTTACCTTTTTCTTCTTCCTCTTCTAAAAGAGTACCCTTCAGCATTTCGTATAACACTGGTTTGGAGTTGATGAACTCCTTTAGCTTTTTCTTATCTGTGAAGCTCTTTATCTGCCCTTCAATTCTGAATGTTAGCTTTGCTGGATAGATTATTCTTGGTTGTAGGTTCTTGCTGTTCATCACGTTGAATATTTCTTGCCACTCCCGTCTGGCCTGCA